>JAOEGS010007379.1:0-12963 GCA_025447755.1 Corythornis vintsioides | reverse complement strand
ATAAGGGTAGAATTATCTTTTTAGAGACAGTTTGTTGCAACTTAATTCTTTCAAATTATTGTTTTATCTTCATTCTTTGATATTGCAAATTTCATTTTTTTAAGTATCTGCCAGATGGTTTTGAGGATTCTTCCAGTACTTAAAACAGCACTTTTTTTTCTTTCTTTCTTTTTAACACCTAAACGGGTGTAAGTTATATAATATGTGTAGGCACAGTTGGAAACCCTTGACTCACAGACTTGGTAGAGCTCCTTAATAGGACCTCACTACATTGCTGTACATAGGTCTGTCTCACTATACCCATGTCTCTGAAAGCTTTTCTAGGACTGAATAAAAGCAGTGGACTTTCTTATTTTCAGTCCTTTATTTTTCCGGGGCATATCATCACTGCTTGCAGTTTCACCATGGAAGTCTGTCTCATTGCCCCATCTTAAAGCTTCATAACTAGCAAAAAGAGATATGCAGACACACAGGAATACAGGCTTTTGAGCAGCAGTGAAATTTTTTACTGCACCTTCCTAATGACAAATCTGAATTTACAATTTGTCTTTTCAGGATAGATATAATTTGAAACAAATGGATATACTTGACAAAGATGTTAATGTGAGTATTTTGGAAAATGAGAAAAGAAAGACAACAGGATAAACCAAACATTTTGTTTCCCTGTCCTTGTTTATCTCCTTATTTTGAGTGATATATGGGTGAAAAGACCCCTACCACATCAGAAAGGCTCTCTCTCTAATTAGTTTCTGTATTCTGTGCTTGACGAGACTCCTAATTTAGCAATGTAAGCATGAACCACTAGTTTTCTTCCCTCCTGTGCTGTCTCCAACTTTCCTTTCTCCTCAAAGTCTTAAAGTTGTTTTTTAAATATAGACTTACTCTCCTTGTTTATGTTCTGGAAAATTCCAACTCCATGTTGCCAACACACTTAACTGGACAGTCTTTAAAGATTTAACATAATGATCCAGAGCTGTTCTTCTCTCTGAAGAAGTAGGTCCTACACATTTCCAACATTTCTTATAGGTGAAGTTTTATTATTCTTGTAAATAATAGGACTTACAGATTTATTTTATTAGAAAGCAAAATAGTTCACATATGTGTTCTTCAAAGTATCTTACAAACCTTTAAGATACTTGTGAAGAATTAATCTTCCCTCTCAATCTAAAAGCAAAAAACAGACTAAAAATAAATTATTTTTTCCTCAAAAGGGCGTTTATATTCCCCTTTAGAAATCTGATATATTCTGATGACAGAGCATTATCACTTATAATTGTAAGATTTTCTCTAAGTTTCTTTTTCTGAGCTGCCTTTCTAATTAATCAACTAACATAGTTCTCAGAAAAAGACACTAAATAAGCAAGCTGACTGAAAGAAATTGATTATATACTAAAATATAAATGAATATTGGACTTAAATAATGAGAATAATTTGCTTTCAAATTACAGTGGTTTTTTCATCAAAAGCAAAATAAAGTCTTTAACATCTCATTTCTGAATACTGTAGATGAAAAATTCTACAACTGTTCTCTGAAGGACACCTGATCAAAACAAAATAAATTAATCATGTGGTTAATTTTCAGTTAACAGACAAAACTGTGGAGTTACACATTATTTAAACAAATACATATTCTAATCTAGATAGTAGGTATTTTAAATGTGTAAAGCATAGCTTGTGTATTGTTTACCTCATTATAAAACAGCTACCAAAACATAAAGTTCTTCAGAGTTTTTTTCAAAATATTTTTGTTAAAATTCAATTTTATTAAACGTTGTTGGTTTTATGAGTTTGTTGAAGTGTTAGTGATGTATGAAGGGAACAGAATCTGTTAGGATTGTAGAATGATTAAGAAATAGTGATCCCTTGAGTCCATTTGTTAACCTACAAGTTTTATTAGGAGACAATTTAGTAGATTAAGACAACTCAGAAATTAAAAAGCATTAGCAAAAAACACATGTAATAGCTAAGTATCTATTTGATGTTCCTGACTAGGAGAACTACTTTGTGTGGAAGGTCATAATCAAGTGAGTTTCACTGAAAAAGACTTCTGAATACTCTGCTTAACATTAAGTAATTCCGATACAATAGATTACTCATTATTTACCTTTTGTGAGACTGCATCATTTTTAAAATTTTTTTTTTGTCTGTGTACTCCAAGAACTGTTTCTTTTATCATTGATGTCTCATCATGAAAATTTACACTTTAAGGATCACTATTTATCTCACTCTGTGTTTTTGTTACTCCCATTTCCCAACACATGTGCAAGTGTAGTCTCTGAGACTGGTGATACAATGAGGCTGTGATGTCCACATCCTTGCTCAGGAGGATATTTCTCAGCTCTGCCACTGCCTTACTCCAAGACTTTGAGCAAGTCACTTTACCTCTGTTTCCAGTCTCACTTTGCTCTGATTTCTTGGCTATTTTTTCTCTGGGAAAGGTGTCTTATAGTCTGTGATAGAGATACTAATCACAAGTGCTATGCTTGATGCTAATGCAGTAATTCCACTATCAAAACCTCTCCAGAAAACATTATTCAGAATAAAACGCCAAAGTGTCCTATTCCTTCAGTGAGAGAGTCTCTGAGTGCTTGTCACCTTGTTTTGTGCTCTTGAAGCCAGGAAGAGCTTTGCCACTGACTTAAATGAAAGAACAATATTTAAATGAGCACCAATCCCTGTTACTCACAATTCAAAAACAAAAGTACATTATTAAGAATGAAAATGTGACCTTCACTTTCTTTAAATGCATATTTTCCTCTTTTTTTTTTTTTTCCATTTATATGTTAAGTAGATTTAGTTCCATTAAATTGTTGTTTTGTAATTTAAAGGGAAACAAATCAGGTTGAAAAATAAAATCTTTTACTCCAAGAAACTTGTGTATAAAGAAAACTGCTATGGTATATCCAAGGATGAATACTGGGGTGAATATTTCGCCAAATTCCCTGATTCACTGCAATATAAAATTTGCTATTTTCTTTTTCTCCTTACCTTTAAAAATTTTCCCTCCCCTCCCTACCTCATCTTTTGATCACTGTGTTTGAACAGTCAAAGTCTGCTGGGAGAGTATTCCTCATTAGCATTTTGAAACTTTCCTGTAAGATTAATAGAGCTCCATTATTTTGATGTATCATACTGTATTTATGTTTTAAAGAAAGGTGACCTGGTATAGGTTTATGTCTACTTCTTTTGTTTTACGTTTTCTTTTTAACCTCTGAGGACTTTAACACTCTGTTAAAGCCTCAGAAATTTCTCTTTAAGTGGAAAGCTAGTAGTTACTTCAACATATTTTCTATAATTGCTGAAAGAGTGCCACAACTTGTCAAGAGCTGACCATCCACTGTTACTTTACCATGTGGGCATGAATGATGCTGTAAACTACAACCTGGGCAGAAGCAAGGGAGACTATAAAGGCTTTGAAGTGCAAGTGAAAAACATTGGTTTTTCACAGTTGCCCTGTGCCAGGCTGTATTTGGTTAGACTTATTATTAAATTTCAAGTTTCATCATACAATAAGAGGAAAACACTTTTTTAAACAGCTACCAATTATTTCTTGATGAAAATATATTTTTTTTGTATTTTTAATTTTCAGTACATAGATTGGCTACTAGTTTTTAAAGTGATTGCTGTTAACAAGACTATAGTTGAAATTATTTAATTTTCAGTATGTATGTAATATTAGGTACCTGTGTACTTGCAAAGTGAGTTCATAAGTCAGGAAACTGAGCCTCTAAGAGTGACTTAAGTAATGTTTTCAAATTCTGATTAACTAAGGAGACAGCACTGTATTTCTGTTTCCAGATTCAGTGAGGAAGTGATGGATTTTGTTTGCTCTACTAACTCATGAGGCAAATTCTAATCAGACTCCTGTGGTGTCTTCATCCAGTGTGAGGTAACCTAGTAATACAAGATGTTCAACAGGAGTGCATAGTACAAACTATTCCTGGTAAAGAATTATGTGGAGGAAAAAAACCCTATTGCTAAGGTTTTAAATAATTACCAGAACTCTTTCAATTATTATTTTTCTTACACAAAATATAGCCATTTATGCCTGGTTACCTAAAGAACAGATATTCAAATTAAAATAGATTTCAAAATGGGAAAAAAATACATCAACAGTCTACATTTCTAGTTTTTCTCTTCCCTTTACTTCTAAGTCAACAGGTGTGTGTCTGAAGCATGATTGCTTAATAACAGTTCTGAAACACAGATGAGACTTGAAGGTTTTTATTTCTATCAAGTCAAAGAAAGAAAATATATCATGTATACTGCATGTACAATCTCCACTTAAATCAGCTCATAATGGATCCTAACCATAAACTCTGAATATGCCTAATGGAGGCAATAGTTTGAATTTTAAATAATAAAACAGGAGTTCTTCACTTCTCTTTAATCCCTTCTGGGAAGCCTAGCTAATTAAAGCTGTTTATTACAACTCGATCAAAAAGCCTGAATTCTATGTGTCCTACATCTAGCTACTACAATATTCTCTGTCATTGAACCCTCATGAGGCCCTGAAGACTGACTTGGTAATGCAGCCATCAAAGAGATAGACTAACTCACTCTTTAGTCAAAGCTGTTTGTTTGAAGGTGCAGTGCAAAAAATGCTTGAGGCTGCAGTCTATTTCCTCCTTAACCCAAAAACCTCCTTCCCATATTTAATTTAGCATTTGAATCAAATTCATTATTTGTAACGAGACTGGTGTGGAGGATGTGAATTTTTTATTTAGCATGGAACATTAATTGATGCAGTGGAATGCTCTCTTTGAGCAGCTGCTGTTAACATTTATATATATAAATAAGTAAATAAATGTTCACACAGCCACGCACATGTGTACACACATACACGAAACATCAAGATGAAGCAGTGTGTTCAAAAGGATGATTCACAAGTCAACTCAAAAGGACTTCTCATAGATGCACTTCTGTCTTTAATTTGCACTAAGGCAGCTTTACTATATCTACTTTATTCAAAGATAAGTTTCATTGCTGATTACTATTTTTTACCTGTACTTGTTAAACATGAAACAAACACATTATCATTATGAGTTTAAGCTTAAAAAATAACATTTAAAAATCCCATTTGCTTAGATTTTCTTTGTCTCAACTCACAGCTCTTACTGGAAACAGAACTGATTCAAATCTAAGGTTATAGAAGAATATAAAATCATTAATCTGTGAGGAATTCAGAAACTTTTTGCTACAAGGTCTCCACACTGTAAGAAAATCCTGTATTGAATAACAAACTGGGATAGAGAGCACACTTAGATTACAATCTAGAGAGGAAGAATTAATCTTAACCTGTGTTTAACTCCCTTTTATCTCACAAAATACAATCAAAAATTATAAAATGCCTAATCCCGGAGCAACTCCTGTTTTGAAATTTGAGCCAAGAGAATGTGTGCTTTTTATATATCAGTCCATTTTTCAGTTTTGGACAGATAAAAGAAATAAGTTTTCATTCAGTCGAAGATTCTTGGGGCTTCTGCCTATATCTTACAGGGTATTGTACCAGATATTTTTAAATGTCAGTTGCTGCCGTTTTACATTAAAGATAAAGCTTCCAAATGAAGTCTTAATGCCTTTACTGTTGACAGCCACTGAAAAAGCCAGATGATTTAAGCCAACCTAAATATCTCCCATAGTAGCTTGCCTTTTCAAAGGGTATGTGGATTTAATTTCCCCATTTTCACAAAAATTTAAACCGCCCCTTTGACACAGCAAGTCCTGTACACATGTTCAAGGCTCTGTATTTTATTTATTTTTTAATTAATTTCCTCCAAAATACAAACAACTAACTGCTCTTGAAAATATGTTGTAACTGCATATTTTGTAAAATAAAAAAAATTCAAGAACAGACACAGGAATAATTTGCTTGTGCTCTTCCATAAGAGATTTGTCTTGTTCCTAATGACAGCATGACCTGTTGCCTCCAAAAAAACAAGCTTAACATACTGTATGTGTGCAGTGAAAGTCATCAGTCCTGAATCACACCTCACCGTAAGCTTTCTGCCACCTGGTCAGAAGTGTGTCAAGACCAGGGATAAAGTGCTGCTTGTCCTCATTTTCTCACTGTACTGTTTTGAAACTCCCACTGCACAATCAGACAAGCATATCAATCTGCATATGTTGCTCAGAGAGCCCTATGCAAAGGCCTCAGTAATATACCACGACTTCCCAAGAGAATCCCCTATGCTTTGCTTCACAGAAATTGTTACTTCTCTGAGGTTTTTTATGTAATCCTGGCCATGTTTTCATTTTTCCCCACTTCACCTGAGAACACCTGAGGGTCTCTCTGTGCATCTGTTCTGCTTCCTTTGCTAATACATTGGTGTTCAATTTCCTCCACAGTTTGATATTATCATTCTGTAACTGATAGTGGCAGACTGAGAAGAGTCATTCACTTCCTTACTGGAACTCACTCATGTTTCATCAGACAGGGAATAGTGGTTCATGGGCCACAACGACCAGCATCTTAGGGCAAGCAGATAGAAAGGACAGTTTAAAATTTTCCCTTTTAAAATCTCAATTTTCAAGTTTAATTTCATGATAGTAACAGATTTTTCTTGGCATAAATTTGTAATGTGATCTGTTAAGGTAAATCTCATAACATTGCTATGGTTGCAATGAGTTTTTCTATGTTTGAAGAGGGTTTTTTTTTTGTCCCTCATTTTAGCCATATTTACATAGTGGTAGACTATTTAGTGAATTCATATAATTCCTAGGATAACATAATGTCTTGTTTTGTCCCTGAAGGACATACAGTAGATATACTGATTTACTACTGATTTACTATGTCCCCTGACAAATTGACAGTTTCAGAGCTGTTTTGTAACTGAAATTTTTTTTTCCAGTTTTATTTCCTTGATATTGCTTACATGCCACAGTTAAACAACAAAACTATGTCAAAATACTTAATCACAGGGAAAAATAAACAATATCAGTGAATCTACACATTAAATTGATCATGAACAGTGAGAAATGCTACAATGCATGATTCTACCTTTATTAAAATACAATTTAGTTTAAGTCAATCAGCATATGTTAGAATTTCCATAATGACAGATGACATTCATATTGGAATGATAGAAGCTGGATAAGAAATTGAGGATCAACTCCAAAGCCAAAAAAAAAGACATAATTTTCAGTAGTTATAATTGGAATACTGTGGAATCCATATTCTGAGCATTACAGTTTATGTGGCATGCAGAGGGTACAGATTTGTCTTTTTAATTCAAGATAATGAGGTATTCATTCTCAATAAAGATTATTTTGTTTTCATTAAGAGTTGGAGAAGCAGGATATAAACTGACAAAAAATAAGTTTGCTAGAAATAAACTGAACTTCAGGAGAAAAATACTCAGGATTGAATCTCTGCTTTTCTGCTTTTGAGTTCAAATATACCTTCTCAGAATAAATAATATAATAGAAGATAAGGAATTGAATGCCTTCTGCAGTTGTCAATGAGTAGAATGTTTTAGAAAAAGTTGTCAAAATAGATTATCTCTGATACTCTCTCTTTTTCTCTTCCCACTCTTCGCTTTCCATCATCTACATCTTTATTATTCTGTTATTTCTACATAGGAGATTATGATAAATGTTTGGGTTTTTTTTTTTCATTTACAACAGGGTAGGAAAATAACACACTCTAATCTTTTCTAAAACAAAGCTACAATGTAATAATCTGCTCTGATAATTATTTGTCTCCAGTTCTGTAAAGCTTTGCCATTAACGGTAATAGCAGTAATGCTGTTACTTATATTTATTGTACAATAATGTTGACTGTATTGGGAATAGTGCAGATATTTGCCAAAATTTCAGGAGTGGAAGGGATAATTTAAATTCTAGTATGCAGGGAAAGGCAACAACTTGATATAGAAAACAAACAAAATGATGGCAACTTATAGTAAAAATAAAATAGTACAGAGTAACATTTTATTATATACTCTGTCCACTATCGCAAGCATTTAAAAGTCTATATAAATACCATAGCAAGTGAAATGATTGAGACACAATATAAAGTAGGTTAGAGAAGTAGTTCTCTGAGTACTTAAAAGCAAAATTTCACTTGTAGGAAAACAGAGAGAACATTAATACTTGTTTTAACTTCTGAAAGGCAAGAAACAAAGGCTGGCAATTGATTAACTAGCCTGGTTTTTTTCAGAGGACAGCACAGAGAGTAGAAATAGAAATGGGAGATAATGAAGGCTTGAAAAGGCAGGAGAGACAGCAATAAAAAGACACATTTCGTGATGTAATGACATGCAGAAAAAATAGCATCCTCTAAAGATTGAAGAAATCAGGCTTGACATCTAAGCAGTAAGTCTGAATTTACAACATGCTGGTGGTGGTCACAATATCTACAGAATGAGAGAAAATAATTGTCTTAGAATGAAATTCAGGAATCTTGACTTGAAACTGCATAGAAATGTTAGTCAGCCACCAGGAATCTGACCTAGAGAAGGAGAGAAACTGGACTAATTTGTACAAGTGAAAATGAAGTTTAAAAGGAAGCTAGGATTCCAGAAAGTAATATTGGTAATCTACTGCAGACATTTTTGGGGTACCTTGAGTAAAATTTGAAAAGGCACTTGAAATGGTAGCAGAATTAAATGGGATAGGACTAAAACATAGAAGCCAAGAGAAAGACAAAATAAATAATAAAATGTTAGCTTGTGGGCTTAAGGTCACCTAATGGACTAAGAAAAACAAGGGTAGAATATTGATTCTGAACTTTGTCCAAGAGAAAGTTATGAAAGACATTGAACACAAAGGTATTGAAATAGGTTAGTCTATGAGATTTTTTTTTCCTGATATAAGAGAAAAAATAAAATAAATTAAGTGTTTTTAAATTTACCCAGAGGCAACCAGAAAGTATGATTTATGTTAAAGAAAGAAGAAACCACAATTGAAAAAAATAATATTATATATAATTTAATTCCACTGAAATAAAATTTCTACCGATTGTCTCTTCTGTTCCTAACCTTATTTTGTGATAAATGCCATTATACAGACACACTCTGTGCTCTATCATTTACTGAAGATTTTAATAAAATCATTGAATCTTAGAATGCTTTGGACTGGAAGAGATCTTTAAAGGTCATCTAGTCCAACGCTCCCGCAGTGAGCAGGGACATCTTCAACTAAATCAAGTTGCTCAGAATGTAATATCTCCTTGTAGCTTTGTCTCTTCTCCAGGCTGACCAAACACAACACTCTCATCCTTTCCTCATAGGAGAGGTATTCCATCCCTTTGATCATTTTTGTGGCCCTCTGTTGAGGGCTCCTGACCTGGACACAGTACTCCAGATGACATCTCACCAGAAATGAGTAGAGGCAGAGAATCACCTTCCTTAATCTTCTTGACACACTTCTTTTGATGCAGCCCAGTATATGGTTGGCATTCTGAGCAGTGAGTGCACATTTCTAGCTCATGTCTAGCTTTTCATCTACCAGAACCCTCTGAAGGGCTTAATCCTCCAGCCTATATTGATACCAGGAATTGCTCCTATCAAGGTGCAGTAGCTTGCAATAGCTCTTGCTGAACCTCATGAGGTTCACACTGGTTCACTTCTCATTTTCATGTCTTCTGCAGGAAACTCTTTTTATAAAGTGACTAGAACAGTTTATAAATTCTTAATCTCAAAAATATTATTATATATATATACTTTTAAATGAACCTGAAGTCTAAAACCAAGATTTTGTATAAAAAATGGTCTTGAAAGCTGAAGTTTTATTCAGTATCAAAGAGGAAGTTCTGAGCTTTTGTTCAGAAAAACAGGGTAGTATATGTTGATTATTTACTCTTGCAGGTTTCACTATCTTGAAACCTGTGTAGCACAAAATACATTTATTGTTTTTTAATTGTTTCCTTGCAAGCTCCTACCATGACTATAATTGCTGAATTCTCGGTCATGTAATATTTCTGGTTTTGAGCAAAATATCTCTATTCCCTAACTATTATTGTTTCATTATGGATGTGCAAATGACCTGCAAGTTCTCCAGCCCTGGAAATTTTTGTGGTCTCTACAGAGCTTGCTCTGTTTAACCAATGTCTTTCTTGTCCTGGGGGATGTAAAATGAGACACAGTACCCAGCTGTAATCTTAGGAGTGATGAATACTGGACTATGACCACTTTAATCTGCTAGCTGCACTGTTGTTATTGCTCTTGGGTTCCAGACCTTCCTTCAGATTGGCTTCCTAACCCCTCAGTAACCAACATGCAGAACTGTCAGGTGGTCTCTGCATTTGTCCTTTTATGAATCACATAATGTTGCAGTCCATTCCCAAGGCTTGTTTAAGTGTCCCTTAATGTCAGGTCCTACCTTCCAAGTATAACTATTGGTCCTTCCAATGTGATGTTGTCTACAAAACTGATGAACAAGTACTCATTTCCTCCATGTCCTTGTTGTAAATATTAGAAATGGGACGGGTCGCATCAAAGAGTATGGTGGTACCCCAGTTGCTAATCACCTCCATAGTACAGCCCATTAACCTCTACCCTCTAAGTCTGATCATTCTGTTTCCTCAATTTAGTACATCTATGCCTTTTTGTTTGTTTGTTTGTTTGGTTTTTTTTAATGTAAATGTAATGGTTCAAGAGCATTTGTGTCATCTGTATTACATCTGTTGTCACTTCTTTTGTCTTCATCTGTGTTTTGCTCTAGTTCTCTTTCCTTAAAGATGCATGAATGAACCTATTTTCTTTTCTTTGCAATCTTTTCTCTTCCTTACAGTTTCCATAACATGTCTTTTTCACTTGTGGAAGACTACATTTTTTCATTTGCCTTGAAGAACTTCCCAAATGTGCAGTGCCAGTAACAAGTTTTCAGGTATCTGTAACCTTAGAGTTAACAGGGTCTTACAGGAGCACGGCTACCTCAATCTTTCCCTACTCTTGAACCTTATTTGATATAAAGCCTTTTCTCTTTCTGTTTCAGCCAAACTATGGATGTCTTTAAGCTTGTAGAATTTCCTAGAAAAATTTTATTCAAAAGGGAGCTTTCACAGTGACATGAAAAATAACTCTCCATACAGTTCCCACACCTAGCACAAAATGGCTTTAAGCAAAGCTTGAACATTTCTCCCCTGATTTGCTCCAGCGTAGTCCTAACAGTGCTGACATTTGACTCTTGTCTGACTGGAGGTCCCAGATAGAGTTGCACCTTCCAGTCATTTACCAGACCCTCTGGTCTGGATTCCAGAGCAGACCTTAGACATGTGTCTGGTACCAAATTTTATTTTAAGTACATCACTGATAGTCTGACATTTCCCTTAAGCTATCAGCCTTCCCTCTTTGATTTCCAGATTCTTGTTTCCTTACACAACAATTCTAATTTCTGTATTGTAAGCAAGGATTATGAAAAATACTCTTGTGCTCCATGCCACTTAGTTAGAAAGGTAGTCCTTTATCAACTTGATTACTATATACTTCCCTCAAGTCCAATACAAGCAACAGAAAGTCACAGGGAGAAGAAGGAAGAGAGAGGGGGGGAAAGGAGGAAAAGAGAAAAATAATTTTATGTTTTTACAGCATGCTATGAAAATACAGCCTGGCAATTTTTAAAAAATGAAAATCAGGAACACTGAGCTCTATTTTGGTTGAGGGTTGCATTTTCACAGTGCTTTAATCTGAATCTATTCCAGATAAAATTGTTCTTTTGTAAAACCAACTACTTGCAAAATGTTAAACATTTCATATTCAGAGACACATTTTCTGTAAAGGGAAACCAATGTATTTTTAAGAAATGGTACTTTGAAGACATGAATGTTTTGCAGGGCATTTGAGGAAGAGAAATTACAGCACTAGCAGCAGCTCACAAGAATCACAACAGGCAGTAATGATTGGATGGTTCGAGCGCTGTTGTTGCTATGTAAAGAATGACCATTTTTTGTGAAATTATAAGGAACGTTCCTTTAGTTTATATTTTTTATGAACTTATTTTTCCTTTAGGCAATTATATATTAAGTGAAGAAAATGTCTTAATGTAATAAGCTACAAAATTGCCAGCGTAAATACTGTACATAATATTCAATGTTCTATCCAACATGGAAAGGATGGTAAATCTAAAGAACACTGATATATTTGCTATTTCATATATTTAGTTAGACATCATAGTTTCATTTAAAGTGTGCATGGCACACAGGAAATGCATGTGTGTACTTATATATTACACACATATATATACAAGGTAAATATATATATTATATATACAGGGAAATAAGGGCTGGAAAGCTAACCAATTTTAAGGCAGCAATATTAAAGTCTTAAAACATTATTCATTACACAGAAACAATGTATATCCAGTCTGTTGTATATGTAGCTTTTTTTTTCAGGCCTTCGTGGGTGAAAAACTAATCAAAACAGTCAATACATTTTCCTTTCAGAGCTCAGTATGTTTCAAGTAGTGCTATGTTTGTGTGGCAAACAGGAACCACACATAGAAGATAATACATGTTTAGATTAGATTTTTCTGTAATTATTTTTACATAAGGAAATCATTTTCCTGACAGAAATGCATGCATGTGGCTGTAGGTGGCATAGCAGTATAATTCACTGTGTTACTTCATGTTGCATACTTTGACATTTATTGTCTTTTATTTAGAAACAATGGGTGAAACATTTAAAAATGCAAGAGAAAAAGGTTTCCTGAGTTAATTTCCATAATCTCTGTCACAGCTAGCAGAAAACTGGGGTTTTTGTCTCTACCTAGAACCGTAGAGGTTATTATTATATAGTGTGATCATTCCCTCATTACATACAGTCAATTTTTACGTATTTATTTGGAAAATTAAACTCAATGAAAGCCACAACAGTTTAATAAGCTACTTGGAAGGAACAATTTACATTGATAAATCTCTATATGTAAAGCAATATCTTATATATAAACACCTAATATTTCAATGAAATGTTAAAAATATTATAGAAAGGAATTAATATATTAAGGAATTATATATTACTAAAA
>JAOEGS010007378.1:2413-14023 GCA_025447755.1 Corythornis vintsioides | reverse complement strand
ATCCAGACCCTGAAGTGCTGGATCCAGACCCTGAAGTGCTGGATCCAGACCCTGAAGTGCTGGATCCAGACCCTGAAGTGCTGGATCCAGACCCTGAAATGCTGGATCCAGACCCTGAAATGCTGAATCCAGGCCCTGAAATGCTGAATCCAGGCCCTAAAATGCTGAATCCAGACCCTAAAGTGCTTGATCCAGGCCCTAAAGTGCTGAATCCAGGCCCTAAAGTGCTGAATCCAGACCCTAAAGTGCTGAATCCAGACCCTGAAATGCTGGATCCAGACCCTAAGGTGCTGGATCCAGACCCTGAAGTGCTGAATCCAGGCCCTAAAGTGCTGAATCCAGGCCCTAAAGTGCTGGATCCAGACCCTGAAATGCTGAATCCAGACCTGAAAATACTGGATCCAAATGTAGGATCTGTGTATTTCAGGGCCCTTAGTTGGGGTTTGTTTCTTTTTTAACTACCCAGTAGTGCTGAGCTCTTCTACCTGCAAAGTTTGGAACGTTCATGAAGAGGTAGTGTGTTCTTTTACCAGGTCAACTTCCCAGTATATTGACAGGTAGCCATAGTGATGGATTCTTACAGATTGCTTCAGGGCCTCAGCCAGGAACTCAGCAGAATGTGTTTACAGCTCAGCCAGCCACTTACTATCACAGTGAGTATATAAATATAACATCTATACACACATAACGTGCACCCTTAGCTTGATAAAATCCAGTTTCCAAATGTTCAGGAGGAAATAAGAGGCTTAGAAGTGAGAGGTGGGGGGAAAAAAAAAAACCCAAAACAGCAAAGAAAACCAAACCAACTTCTCTTAAACACCAACCTCTCCTTTTTTTGTTGTTTTTTTTCCAGATAGTACTACAACTTGGACTGGAAGTCGGACAGCAGCCTACACACCTACCATACCTCACCACCAGAATGGCCACCTTCAGCATCACCCACCTATGCATCCTGGACATTACTGTAAGGAGGACAGGGCTTCCAATCGTTCCTAGGGGCTCCTCTGTGGTTGTTCTTTACAGAATCCCAGCCTGGTGCAGGTTGGAAGGGAGCTCTGAGGATCAGGTGGTGTCACCCACCCTGCTCCAGCAGGGGGACCCAGGAGTCCAGTGGCCAGGAGGGTTTGGGAGCTCTCCAGAGGAGGGTCTTTACCACTTTATTTTTCATTCTAAAACTGCCATTGCTGTTTTTAGTAGATTCTAAACTCTTTAGGAGATTCCTTGACAGTAAAATAGAAGAGCTTGGTGGATTTTTTTTTTCCTCCATCAAAGCAGCAGGTTGCAAATCCAGTAGTTACAGTGATACCATCTGTACTAGAAATTCTGTATTATAAAAACTACACTGTAATATACCCAACAAAACTAGAATTCCCTTTCTACCCCTTTCTTTTTAAAGCATCACAATCTTCCAGGAACTGTTTTCCTTGGCAGTCAATTCAAAATATGTCACTTGGAGATTCTTTTGAGTATCCAAACTTGGCAGTTCCCACCTCCTTTTATTTTCCAGAAGCCTCTTAGTGATGTAACCATCTACCTTAAGCTCTGGAAGATGAGTGTCCACGTACAGGAGCCAGGTGAAAAAGCTGAAAAAAACTTTGGGAAGGGTTGTGCAGTAAAAAACTTGTCACCAACTTGCCCTTGCCAGGGCCAAACCCCCTCAAATCATCAGGATATTTGACAAGCAAACTTGAAAATCCTTTTCCACCTCCAAACCAGAACCACAAGCTTTTATTTGAAGGTACAGGAGGTAAGAAGGGGAAAGCTGGAGATGCTCCTGAGGGGGTTCCTCAGTTCTTGTATCCTTCCAGAAGTATTTGTAGCTAACTTGGTGATGCCACCTCTTGGCTGCTGCCATTTCTCACCCGTGTTTTGACACCCACGAGTGTTGTGCCTGGTTTGACATCTTGTTGCAAAAGCTGCTTGTTCCTCATAATACTCTCTCTAAATCTTTCCTCCTTCTCTGCTGCCTGTCCACAGATTCACCTGAATGATGCCAAGACTGCATTCAGTATTTTTTAATTCAGAAAATAAATTTCTAGGGTGGTTTTTTTTCCATCTTCATGGAGTGTTTCTTATGGTCAAGGCCACAGAGTGTTCTGGAATGCTTGAAACTAATCCCTTGAATCATTGTGGCTCCCAATAATTCTCTCCTTGCCCAGCTTTGGGGCAGATGTGAAGCCTGAGTCCTATTCCTGTTACATCCTCACACCATCTGGAGCCTCCTGGGATGCCAGTGGAGCTCTTTGACTCCTCAGGAAACCTCTAGGGGTGTAATTTTTTCCTGTGGACTTTTTTCTCCACTGTCAAGTGATTCAGGAATTACTGGGATTTATAACACCTGGCATCCTCAAACTGGGTTTTTTATTCTTGTTTTATCATGAAAAAACCCCCCCTTGGTGTAAAACAAATACCCTGTTTTCTTTTCAAGGGCCAGTTCACAATGAACTTGCATTCCAGCCTCCTATATCAAACCATCCTGGTGAGTAAAATCTAAGTTAATTCCTTTCCATTTTGACTCTTGATTTGTTTGGGTTTTTTTCCAGTCGTTATTATTTGTATCAAGTACTGTGAAATTTGTGAGATATTTTGCTGTGTAGTTGAATAAGCCTTAAAAATAAACTCATTTATTCCCTGGCCAGTGACCAAATCAATACCAGTAATAAAACTGGTGTTAATTGCTGGCTGAACTCAACTGTAGCTAAATTATGTGATTATCTCACTAATTTCACCCTCTTCAGCCCTCAGGGCCATGAGTATTTATTTGAAGATAAAATTGCCTTCCTCCACTCCAAAAAGCTGCTGGAGCACCAGTTGTGGGGCTGTTTTGTGGAAATGGATTGACAAATAAAGAATTCCAGAGTCCCTTCAAGAAGGAAATAATCTGAGTACCCCAATAAATAAATAATCTCATAGTCCCCCCAAAGAAAGAAATAACCCCAGAGGTGCCAACACAAGTAAATAATCCCAGAGTCCTCTCAACTAAAGAAATAAAATCCCAGAGTCCATCAAATAAATAGTCTCAGAGTCCTCTCAACTACATAAATAATCCCAGAGTCCCCCACAAAAAACAAATAATCCCAGAGTCCCCTACATAAATAAATTATCCCAGAACCTCCTCCAAGAAACAAATAATCCCACAGTGCCCCAAATAAATAATTAATCCCAGAGTCCCCCCCAACTACATAAATAATCCCTGAGTCCCCCAAATTCCAGAGACTTAAATTTGGGGCAACTCCAGGTTTTATTGCATCTTTCTTTTAAAATAACTTGAGTTAAGAAGCACTTGGCTCTTAAAACGTGTAGTTTTGGTTGGGTTTTTTTTCTTCCTATCAAAGCATTTTGTTCTCTTCCCTTGTCTACTATTTTGTTGGGTTATTTAAATTAAACCAGATTAGTTTGACACTTTGCTTCTCTCAACCATCCATGATTAGATATATTAATTTATGCTAAAAGGACACCAAAAATCAATCCAGGTGGTGGTGCAGGAATGCAGCTGATTGCCAAACTCTTCCCAGACTTCACTCCAGCCCCCTTCCCTCACCAAATAAACCCAACCAGCTCATTTTTGATCCATTCTGAGGTATTTGTCCTTCCTACCAGACTTATTTTTATCCACCTGACTCTTCCAACTCATCCACAGGAGGCTTCCCACATTGGAATGGGTTGATTCCTTGGGTTTTTTATTTGTTGGGGTGTTTTTTTTCAGGCATTTAATGTGTATTTCTTGTCCAGCTCCAGAATATTGGTGTTCAATTGCCTACTTTGAAATGGATGTGCAAGTTGGGGAGACATTTAAGGTCCCTTCAAGCTGTCCCATCGTCACCGTCGACGGCTACGTGGATCCCTCCGGAGGAGACAGGTTCTGCCTGGGACAGCTTTCCAACGTGCACAGGACAGAAGCCATTGAGAGAGCAAGGTGCTTCCCAAACCCCTTGGCATTCCAAGAATGCCTCTTTGGACTTCCTTCTTTTAGGAAAATCGCAGCTATGGGGGTGTTCCTCCTGCCTGGATTCAGCTTTGAAAGGGAACGTGAGCAGGGTGACAAAAGAAGTAGGTTTTGGTGGCTCTCAATGGATAAAATGAGCAACTGAGTGTCCACTCTCACCACCATTCCAGGGATCATGAGGACCCCACAGCCCTGGACAGCCCTTTCCATGGAGATATTTCTCCTCATGTCCAACCTCAGCCTCTCCTGGGGCAACTGGAGGCTGGTTCCTCTTGTCCTGTCTCTTGTTCCAACCCTCCCTGTCTCCAGCCTCCTGTCAGGAGCTGTCAGAGCCAGAAGGTCTCCCCTGAGCCTCTTTTGCTCCAGGCTGAACAAGCCCAGGTCCCTCCGCTGCTCCTACATTCCGTGCTTCCTAAAGATCTTAACATGGTGGTGTTTTACTTTCCAGATTCTGTGTATTTACAGACTAAATTTACACCTCAGGTAAAAAGACTTGAAATTGTAGTTCTGATGACCAGAGGATAAATTCAGGTATCCCAGACAACTGTAGAACAACAGCAAGTTCTCCATGGGACAGCAACAGGTCCTTGTGGGCAGAAAGGCCAGGGGCATCCTGGGGTGCAGGAAGGAAAGTGAGTCCAGCTGGGGTAGGGAGGTTCTCCTGCCTCTCTGCTCTGCCCTGGGGAGACCACACCTGGATACTGTGCCCAGTTCTGGGCTCCCCAGTTCAGGGAGCTGCTGGAGAGAGTCCAGGGGAGGCTGTGAGGATGATGAAGGGACTGGAGCATCTCCCCTGGGAAGAAAGGCTGAGGGAACTGGGGCTGTTTAGTCTGGAGAAGGCTGAGGAGGGATCTGATCAGTGTCTGTAAATATCTGAGGGGTGGGTGTCCCATGGAAGGGGTCAAACTCTGCTCTGGAGTGCCCAGCAATGGGGACAAACTGGAGCAGAGAAGGTTCCACCTCAACATGAGGAGAAACTTCTTCCCTGTGAGGGTGACAGAGCCTGGCAGGGGCTGCCCAGAGGCTGTCCCAGGCTGCCCAGAGAGGTTGTGGAGTCTCCTTCTCTGAAGAGATTCCAACCCCCCCTGGATCTGTTCCTGTGGGGGTTGCCCTGGGTGACCCTGCTCTGGCCAGGGGGGTTGGACTCAATATCATAACTCCTCTGATGAACTTCCAAGGGGTGTCTCTAGAGGTCATGGGTGAAGGGGCCTGGCAGGAAGGTGGGGACAGAGTTTGGAGCAGGGACAGGCCAAGGGGGGATGGTTTGGAACTGCAAGAGGGAGATGAGACTGGAGAGGAGGAGAAATGGTTGGTGCTGAGGGTGGGGAGAGCCTGGCCCAGGCTGCCCAGAGAGGTGGTGGCTGCCCCATCCCTGGCACCATCCCAGGGGAGGTTGGCTGGGGCTCTGAGCACCCTGCTCTGGCTGCAGGTGACCTGGAAAGGTCCCTTCCCACCCAATCCAGCTTTATTTTCCTCAAGTTGACACTCAGAAGAACAGAAGAGCTCCAAACCTTGTGTGTTCTTGAAGGACATAATTGCTTGTCTGTAGGGATTTGGTGTATCTGGAGCATCAGTCAGATTAGCCAAGACCAGGAGGAGGAGCAGACTCTGGTTAGCAAGAGGGGAGCTCTGCTCCAGCTGGGCTGCTGCTTTGCTCCCAACCCCACCGAGGGTGAAGACTGTCCAGAGGCCAGCTGGAGAGAAAAAGAGAGGGAAAAAAAGTGTGTTTATTCACATTTTGAGTCATGAAAAGGAAAACAGAAGCAGTGTCCAATGTTCTCCTGGGATGCTTGAGGAAGAGTGTGGTCAGCAGGTTGAAGTAGGTTCTCCTGCCCATCTCCCTCCCACCTGGTGAGGTGACCTCTGGAGTGTGAATTCCAGGAGACTGGAAGGGAGAAGGAGCAGCAGGGGAGGATTAAAGGAGACCCTTTTCCCTCTTCATTAAGTCCATAATCCCTTGGCACCATTCACAAGACTATTTTGGTTTCAATCTTCTAGTCTGGGAGACTCAGGAGATAAAAACTTCTGGAGATCATCTAAATACAAGCAGATGGGGCTAGAGAAGTTGGTATAAAAAGAGTGAAATATCAGACAGAAAACCCAACCAGATTAAAAAAAAACACCAATCAAATCCCAGTTCCACTCCCTGCCTTCCAACCTCTGGGAATTTTGGCCTCCTGGAGATGGTTCAACACCACCTAAGAGAGCAGCAGAGAGAGGTGGTGCAGGATGTAAAAGAGAGATGATTTTCCAGCTGCTAGAAGAAAAAACTCTAAATAAATAACTTTCCTGTGGTTGCTTTTCCAGGGAAGTGATTTCTCAAGTGAAAAAAAACACTCAGTTCTGAGGTTTCTGAGGAGACCTGTCCATGTTCCTTGGACCTTGTTGCTTCTCCTCAACTCAAACATGTAGCAGCCACGTTGGTTTTTCATCCTCCTCAGCCCATCCCTGTTTTTGCTCCAAGCTGAAACATTCTGTCCCAAGGAAGAGAAAATCCCCACGTGTTTATTCTCAGGAACTGGATGAAGCCACTGCAGGGAGAGTTCAAGAGGGGCTGCACATGGAGCATCTTCATCCACAGTTTGACTCCTCTAACCCCACTGCCAAGAGCCTGTTCCAAGGTTTGAAAGCTCTAAAACTCCTCAAGAAACCAGATCAGAGAATCCAGAGACTGGTGGGGGTTGGATGGGACCTCTGGAGATCCTTGAATCCAACCCCACTATTCCATCAGGATCACACAGGAACAGTTCCACGTGGGGTTGCAAAGTCTCTCCAGAGAAGGAGAGTCCACAACTTCCAAATGACTCCAGAGGTATCAGAGAGCAACAGGTTTTTTTGTCCCTAGACACCAGGGTTGGATTCAAGCCAACAGACTGGAGCAGTAATCCAGGAGATCCCCTCTGAAGTCTTTTTAGGTTGCTAACACCCCTGAAATCCCTTGACCTTTGGGTATTGGAGAATATTTCCCAATCCATAGCAAGATGGACCAGTTGGTGCCAAGAGAACCTGAGGATGCCAATGGCAGAGAGAAGCAGCTCCAGAAAGAAAAGCTCCTGAGGCTCAAGCTCAGAAGGCAGCAGTCATGTGGCTCAATCCAAGGTCAAAAATGACAATTATGCAAAAGAAACCAAAGGCTTCAAGGAATATTTCCCTATTTTCCTATTCCACCATCTACATTGCATATATCTAAATACATTTTTCTTTATATCCTATAGTCTTTTTAATTATATTCCTTCTTTTTTCTTATTTTTTTTTTAATTTTAATGTCTTTTTTTCAACTTGGGCTCCCATCCCCTTTCACCCTAAATAGATTCTGTTCCATCTACTTCCACAAACTGATTTTCAGCATCTTGAAAATACAATGAGCAGCTTCCAAGTGTATTTTCAACTCTTCCAATCCTCTGTTTGCATCTTGGAAAGAGGGTGGAATGCAGGATACAAAAGGAAGACTGCAAGAAAGACATCACAGACACGTTTTTCAACAGCTCTTTGGTGCTCAAAACTTGCTGCTGTTCCACAACTTCTGGTGCTGGCTTCTAATCTCTCCTGCAGCCCAGTGATGCTACAGCCAACAAAGAGTTAAAAGGCTGGAGAGCTGGCCAGGGAGAATTGGAATGGGATCCTGGTGGCCAGGAAGGCTAAAGGTGTCCTGGGGGGGAGAGCAGAAGGGTCAGTAGGTCAAAAGAGGTTCTGCTCCCCCTCTGAGGCCACATCTGGAGTGTTGTGTCCAGTGCTGGCCCCCTCAGCTCCAGCAGGACAGGGAACTGCTGGAGAGAATCCAGAGCAGAGCCCCAGAGATGCTGCAGGGAGGGGAACATCTCCCTGCTGAGGAGAGGCTGAGGGAGCTGAGGATCTGGAGCTGGGGGGAGTGACCTCATGGATGGATATCAGTCTGGAGAGGGTGAGTGTCAGGAAGATGGAGCCAAGCTCTGCTCAGGGACATCCAGTGACAGGACAAGGGGCACTGGGTGCAGTTGGAGCATGGGAAGTTCCATGGAAACATGAGGAGAAACTTTAATGGTGAGGGTGATGGAGCCTGTCCCAGAGAGGCTGTGGAGTCTCCTTCTCTGGAGAGGTTCCAACCCCCCCTGGATCTGTTCCTGAGTGACTGATCATGGTTGGACTCCATGCTCTCCAGAGCTCCTCCCATCCCAGGACCCTGTGCCAGCAACAAGTGGGCACGGAGACACTCTCTGACCACTTACTCCATCTATGCTCTGTCGCTTCCTCGGCGGCCAACACCCGAGGGTGCTCTGAAGGGGGCAAAAAAACCCACCTCTTGGGGTTTTCTTTTGTTGCTTTCTTTCTGTCCTTTCTCCCTTCTCCCCCTTGTCTTGCAGTTTTACCTGCTGCCACTTGAGGAGATATGTCTGTGTCTTGGACAAACTCTATTTCCCCCCCTCGCACTGCTCCAGGCTCCAGCATTGCTTCTCGACCCTCAGTGCCAATGGAGAGGAGCTCTTGGCTTTAACTTGCTCCCACATTCTCAGATCCTATGCTGCCAGGTTATTAACCTCTGCTCTCCCTTTACTTGCATGGTGCATGCTCCTCTGGCCTGACCCCCACCCCTGCATGCTCAACTCGAGGGGGGGATGGAGGGGAGGGTGGAGGGGTTGGGGTTTGATGGTCTCCTTCACGTGGGGATGGCTCCAGAATGGTTTGGGTTTCATGTGTGATCTCATTGCTGGAATTAATCCCTGGCTTTTGGGAGGTTTGTCAAGTGTTTTCACCAGAAAGATGGGGACTGAGATTGGAGCAGGGACAGGACAAGGGGGGATGGTTTGGAATTAAAAGAGAGAGATTGAGACTGGAGAGGAGGAGAAATGGTTTGTGCTGAGGGTGGGGAGAGCCTGGCCCAGGCTGCCCAGAGAGGTGGTGGCTGCCCCAGCCCTGGCACCATCCCAGGGGAGGTTGGATGGGGCTCTGAGCACCCTGGGTTGGACCAGATGACCTGGAAAGGTCCCTTCCCACCCAAACCATTCATGGATCTAGGAATTCTGCCATCAAGATGTAACTGAGATGTCCAGAGCTTCCATACCCTCCTGGTGGAGAAGCTTAAGTTGTGTCAGATCCAAGTGTATAATGTTCCTTGATGCCCATTATTTCAGCAGCATTGACCTTATAAATTGCTTTTCAAAGGCAGGAACAAGAGAACTGTCAAGTTCAGTCACCTGTCATGTTGAGAATTCAGAATCTCCCTAATTTGATGTGCTTGATCATTTTTTAATTCTCAGAGAATCCCAGGTTGGAAGGGACCTCAAGGAGCACCTGCTCCAACCTTTCCTGGCAGAATCCCAGGCTCAGCACTTGTCCAGCTGAATCTTACAAATACCCAATGCTGGAGATTCCACCACTTCCCTGGGGAGATCATTCCAAAGGCTGATTCTCCTTGGTGTGTAAAATACTCCTGTTGTATCCAAGCAGCATCTCCCCAGGAGTAACTCCTACCCATCACCCCTTGTCTTTTCCAAGAGATTCCTTGTAGGAGGCTCCATCTTTTGTGAACTCCAGAGATTATCCAGAATAGAATTATGAGAATCCCACCTAAAATCCTTTGCCCATGATGCAGAATTACAGCTGCTCTACCACAAAGACCAAGACTAGAAAATGCAATTGTCCTTAGAATATCCATATTTTTTTCCCCCTTCTGTTTACTCCAAGTAGAAACTGAAGTTTTCCTGCTGATGCTGAGGGCAATTAAATGGATTAACCAAGCTGCTTGAAGCTGGAGGGGGAAAAAACAAGGACAAAAATTGCCTGACAACATCAACCAGAACCTGGAAAGCATCCAGGGTGGAAATGCAGCTTCGAAGCCGACGTACAATAGCCAGAGACCACCCAGTAAAAAACTAACTGAAACCAGCTTGAGGGTTGGGATGACACACAGGCTGAAACAGCTCCTTTTTGTACTCAAGAAATAAGGGGTTTTTCCCTCTTTTTATAGTAGTACATAATGATGGAGAGTTCCACTGAAGGATCTCAACAGGAGGGGAAAATGGAGCTGTCCCAGAGGGGCCTTCTCGGGATTAATTTGAAACAAGGGGAGGGTTTTCAAGTGGATAAAAGAAGATTTCAAAGGTGGGAGTTTAAAAATCAGTAATAATAAGGGCAGTCCACAGCATAAATCTTGTTCAGGGTGGAATGTTTGACCTATAGGAATGATACAAGTTGTGGCTGAGGGACCTGGGGGTGTTGAGCCTGGAGCAAAGGAGGCTCAGGGGAGACCTTCTGGCTCTGACAGCTCCTGACAGGAGGATGGAGACAGAGGGGGGGTTGGAACAAGAGACAGGACAAGAGGAACCAGCCTCAAGTGGCCCCAGGGGAGGTTGAGGTTGGAGCTGAGGAGCAATGTCTCCATGGCAAGGGCTGTCCAGGGCTGTGCCAGGCTGCCCAGGGCAGGGCTGGAGTCCCCATGACCCCTGGAGGGGTTTCCAAGGCCTGGAGCTGTGGTGCTGAGGGCCATGGGGCAGTGCTGCCCTGGCAGGGATGGGGATGGTTGGATTCCATGAACTGGAATTGGTCTCTCCCAACCAAAACAACTCCCTGATACCCAGCAGAATATTCAGCAGTAGAGTTTTATTAGAATATATCAACCTGGGATCTGAATGATCCAACCCAAACCATTCCATGATTCCATCAACAGCTGTACCTTGAACTTGGAAATTAAATCAAGAAGATGAAGGTGGCTTTGGGATGGTGGGAGTGATTAATTAGTAATTAATAGCCACCATTTCCCATTAAAATAAATGTGCCTTTATGCTGCTGATTGGTCAATGTTGTTCCCATTTTCCATCCACCATGGATTTGCATTTAATCCTGGTGGTGACTGGGCAGATCTATGGGCACATCCCATCCCACACTGACCAACAAGGGTGAGTTGGTTTGGGACGTAGAAGAAATTGAGGGCAGATTTTCTTTCCAGAGCTTGTAGAGGAGAAGCTTTGTGGCCACACTCCACCTGTGCCATCAGAATCCAGGGAATGAGGCAGTTATGGTAATGAAAGAGTGGGTAGGTTTGGTGGGATTGAGGATCTTGGAGGTCAGCTTTGAAAAGTGCTGCTGATCTCCACCTTGCCTGTGTTATGGAATCATGCACTGGGTTGGAATGGAAAGGACCTTTCCAGGTGATCCAGGGAGCAGGGAATCTGCATCCAGAGCAGGGTGCTCAGAGCCCCAGCCAACCTCCCCTGGGATGGTGCCAGGGCTGGGGCAGCCACCACCTCTCTGGGCAGCCTGGGCCAGGCTCTGCCACCCTCAGCACCAACCATTTCTCCTCCTCTCCAGTCTCATCTCCCTCTTTCTATTCCAAACCATCCCCCCTTGTCCCCTGCTTAAAAGAAAAAAGAGTTTTCCTGCTGTTTCCAGTGAAAAAACTCAAGTTATTGATGACTTCTGAAGCTAATTGATATCACTTCTGTTACTTGCCCCCTGTGATATGTGAAACATGAAGTATCAGATACTAATTCTCACCACTGAGGGAGGTGAACCCTTAAGAGGTGATGCTGAAAGTGTTCACCAGGTCAAGAGAATGTTATATTATAAACATGCAGGAGGTGAGGCAACGTAGACACAAAACAATCTGTAAGATGGAGTGTGGCCAGGGAAGGGTCTGGAGCAGGAGTGTGGGGAGGAGCAGCTGAGGGCCCTGGAGCAAAGGAGGCTCA
>JAOEGS010007376.1:10711-52146 GCA_025447755.1 Corythornis vintsioides | reverse complement strand
TCTTTCTTTTTCTTGTTTTTTCCTTCAATTTTTTTTCTTTTTCCTTTACCTTACCACCAAGAGAGTTTGCAGGTAAATTGTGTGCACAAGTGGAGGCAAGCGTGGGGATTGGCTTACAGGCTTGCCCTGCGGTGCAGCTGGCAGACCTTCTGATGGGCTCTGTGATGTGGTTATTCTTTCCTCTCCTATTAACTAGATTCCTGTTTCTGCAATGTGCCAAAATAAACAGCTGTGTTTTAAAAGGGATACTTCTGTGAAAGTGCTTCATCAGATCTGAGCTGCTGAGGTGAGAGTCATCAAGGGGACACAGGGTAGAGAAGTCAGGAAACTGTAAAAAAAATTTTTTTCCTCTGTATCTCTTTTTGTAAATGAATTAATATTTATTATATGTTCATGCCGTACGTAATGTGATACACTGTGACATGTAAGCCAATCAGAAATGGGCAAATCCTGAGAGAGGACAAGTGGTCCAAAATGAATCTGTAGAAGAATTGCAAATTGGGAGTAAAACCACAGAAATGTTAAAGGATAGAAATATAAATCCATTACAGCCAATCCAAAGTGCCAAAATAGGACAAATGAGGCCAAAAATACCATAAGAACTCATACTTTTATGTATTTTGGCAGTTGTCCCTCTGACCTGGCTCAAACTGGAAAATGTAAATGAATATGAACTTAATAATAAAAAAGAGAACCAAACATTGTAATATAATTCCTCCACAAATGTTAATTTCATGTTTGATATATGAAACAAAGTTCAGGATTATCATAATTTATTCAACCATCACTAACTTTGACAGTCATGTTAGTAGGTTAATCTATATTTAAACTGGATTTTATATTTGGGGTTTAATTTTCTGTATTCGATAATTTCACAAAAACTGTCAACCATAAGCATTGAAAATTATAAGTGAATTCTCAAAATAATAAAACCCCCTTGCTTAAAGATCCTGAGTGTTAGGAAAAAAGAGAAATAGAATTTAAAAAATGTATGCTGTGGTTGCGTTTTTATTTGTGTGGTTATTTCTGATATTATAAAGTACCATCTGGTTATTTTTTTAAAATTTTTGTTTCATTACAAATATAAAAAAAATAAATGGTGGTTTTTTTTTTTTTTTTTACTTTTTTTTTTTCTTTTAAAAGTCCCTTACAATTTGTTTGTGTAATTGTACATACAAATATTTTAATTTCTCAACCAAGATACAGATAATGCAGAATGTCTGTAGGTAGATCAGTTTTCTTAGGACTCAGAGTGAGTATTGTTTAAGCATTTACCTATGTGTATCTTGAACTACTTGCAGTGCATAGTTGACATCACAAAGCAATTATTTTTAATAGTTTTGTTGAAAAAGTTATTACTTAAAGAGTGGGAGAGAACTGTAAGTATTGTCATTAATCATGACAGAATTACATTAATGTTACTAAGAAAAACCTAGACTTCTCAGGAGAGCAGTCCAGGTGTGATTAAGCAAGGCAGACCACTTGAAGGGAAAGAATATCTTCAAGAGTGTGTCTTTGTCTTGAAGTGTGAAGGCAATGAAAGATGTGGTGAGGTCCCTGATTTCTGCATCTACTGAAATAAATTGCATAATTAAAAGTTGAAAAGACTACTGCATGTTAGTCTTAATATGTGCACAGACTAATTTCAAATACAAAATTACTGTGCCATAAATATACTATGAGAGGCACAGCTTGCTGAAGAGTAGATTGAGAAGGTGGAATAAGCCTGAACATTATGTGCAATTAATGTTGATCAACAGTCATCCTTCTGTTTTTGGCTATAAAAACAATTCACCATGATGAACATAGCATATCACTTTTTTTTGAGATGCTCCACTGGGCTTTTTTTTCCTTCTTCTTTTTAATTATTAAGTATATATAATGAAACTGAAGTAAGTAAATGACAACAGCTGTGTACAGAAAGCTGTTATAGTGGAAGAAGTTTGTTTGGTTTGGTTTTATTTTTAATGTTTTCAGGCTAGATATGCTTTTATTTTAATATGCAGTGTGTATAATGAGAGAAGACAAACCAGACAAGTTGTGCCAAAAGTTAGAAAATCTTAATTGGCTTACAGTGCAGGAAAAGTAAAAAATCAGAATGATCCCTTGGAATTTTCATTATCATCACACAGAGTATGATAGGCATATTAGTGCCACTTAAAAGTGATGAATCTTAGGGGGGTTTATCATGTTCCAGGCATGCTGCAGACGCTAATCCTGGAAATTCTCAATTTCCCCTTCATGCACTTATAATTTTAAAGTCATTTTTTTTCCCTTTGATTGTATAGCTTTCATGATTTACCCAGACATATTATTACTGCCTTGGTTCTAGCCTATTTTACTTCTTGCCATAGCAACATCTATATTTTCCTTATCTTAATTTTTATTTATTTTTACTTTCCCCCCATGTCCTTTTGTGCCCTCTTTTTCTTCCTGTTCTTTCTCCTGTTCCTTCTGCTTTGCTATCCCTCTAACACTTGTCTGTTTAAACCATTTACCCTTTCTGTCCTTTGAGAAGAGACTTTAAACATCTCTATAGTTCTTCATTTGGAGGGAGGCAGGGAATTCCCTTTACTACTTAGAACACATAAGCTTATTAAGGATTTCCAGGAAAAATTCCCAACAGAAGTTGTTTTCATTTGTATATCTCCAAAGTCATTGGGTTGCCCTCCCTTTTTCTGGTGAAACTCCTTTTTAATTGAATGAGCTACAAGCAATATCCTGAGCAAAATAATGCTCCTGATGTCTGTTTCCTACCCAACAGCTATGCAAACAATCATTAGCCATTTACAATTCAAGGACAGTATCTGTATGGTAAAGTATTTCCATGGACCTTTCAGAGGTCCCTGAAAATTTGAGACATAGAGGTATCTCTGTGGTCATGAGACAAAGGCTACCTTGAAATGAAGGAAGAGTTCAAAATAACTATTTGTGGATAGGAAGAATTTTATCTGACAGCCAAAATGAACAATTCACCCAACAATCCTTTTGACTGAATGTGCTGCTGCATGTCTTTTGAAGGTTCTTGTCACCACTTCTGACTCAGCCACAGCTACTTCAGACACTGAAAATACTTGTGCTACTGCCACTCAACTTAAGGATGACATGGGTCTACCTCTCCTGATTCCTTTCTAGCCTCTCTACAGATGGATTGCTCTAAGCACATTTATTCAGTTCATTCATGTGGCCTACTGTTTGACAGTTTCTGAAGTACAAAGACTATAAAACCTAAATCAGTTGTGGGAGGAGGTCTCCTATACCTACTCAAAACAAGATTATGATATTCCTGGTGATTAAAATTCATTAATATCTTAACAAAGTAAAATGTCAAGTTCTGTGATGATAATCCTAATAGTTGATCCTCCATATTTGCATTCCTCACATAGTAAAATTTCCCTCCAGTTTTTGGCAAAATTTAAAAAGATAACCATTCTTCATAGATGTGTCCCATGGGTGCCTTCATCGGTCAATGAAGGAGCTAATTAATGTAATATAGAGACATGGCAGTGAGCTTTGATTTTTTCCCCCCCTAGATACTTCTCAAAACTCTCCAATTTATCCTTTCTCTTAAATTATTTTGTCAAATTATTTAGTCCAGCTGTCTGTTCACCTGTGTAAATGCCATCTATTACACAAGTCAAGCCTGCTGACCCTTGCTGCTGTGAATGTATTACTCCCTATATCTGCATGTGATTCTTGGAATGTAGTCGTATTCAGATGACATGATACCCATAATTATGCATTATGTCAATGAAACTTGAAAATTTTCTTTGCAATTGATTTCCAAAAACTCTAGCTGTGTCAATGCTTAATCCTAACCTCACTGCTCCTTGACAAACATATTGTAGCCATATTACAAGCATTCTGTTGTCTACATAGTTACTCTTGACAACCTATCATAAAATCTTTCTCTAGATCTGAGACATATTTCAGAAAATTCAAGTGATTAAGGGAATATAAAATTAGAAGTTTGCCAGTGAGGAAAACCTATGTGTCACAAGCCTGATGAGTATTAATTTGAGTTATTTAAGACCAAACTGAAATAGGTCTGAGAAGAGACCTAATAAACCTTTAAAAGTGTCACCTTGCTGCCAAGTTAATTTATTGTCACTAAGTAAATGATGTAACACAGACGAGATTCATAACATCTAGTGCAATGACATGAACATCCATTAAACAGATTTAACTGATGCTTGCCACCACTTATACATGGGTAATATGTGTTATTTTTTCCATTTTTTTATGAGGTTACATAACATTAAGTTCATGTGGTGTAGTTAATGCTAGAACAAAACACAGCTTAGGAGAATGCAGCATAAAATCTGTTTCACAGATGTTTGATCTTGTATTTCCTAGCTAGCTTGGGTTTTTATGCATGTGTGGAAGGAGATGATAGTCACAGAGAAAGACAGTCCACTACTTATCATGTATTAGGAGTTTGTCTCAAATTATGGGGTAATAATTCCACCACAGCATTCTGTCAAGGATGAAATGTGACAAGTGACCCCTCTGACTAATAGTGGGTGAAGCTAGTGGCATCAATTCTTTTAAGTCGACCCAACAGAAGACCTCAATTTCATGTCTTAAGAATTTTATCAAACCATTTGAAAACACATATTTATGAATACCTAGGGAAATGCAAACCATACGATTCAAATTTTTATGAGAAATACATTGGATTTCTTCCTTGTTAATCCACTCACTTTCCTGAAAGCTCAAACTCCTCAGAGATTTGGAGCAGAATTGTGAAACAACAAAAGAAGATAAGCTCTTTGCCAAAGGTCTAGATTCTACCACCCCTGAAACTCTGCACATTATAGCAAAGATACATGTTTTTTAAAAGTTTGCTCATATTCAGGAAAAACTTCTTAGAATTTGCACTTCTGGTCTGTGTTGAGTCTGGGTATTGAACCATAAATGAAGTTCAATTTTTCCATGTTTTCAGTTTCTTTATCACTTGCGATTCACTCTGTGGAATAAAGTCTGTAGAGGACCATCTCTCATGGAAGAAATGCCATGTTGCCACTGTATAAAGTATTCCCCCTAAGGAGGAAGGAGCAGCAGAAACAACATGGAACAGACTGCAGCTGATCACGACAACCATTCCCTGTCCCCTGCACATCTTAAACTGTGTCATTGGTCACTCCAGAAATTTGTTTATAATAACTTCTGTCCTGTATTTCACCTAACTGGTAGTCCAAGAACTCTAACCTCCATATTTTTCAGAGTATCAGGCTTTCTGATATTAAACAAATATTTTTGTTTTTATATATTGGGAGTGATTTCTTTGCTCTCATTGTTTTTGAAGTGATTTCATTATAAACTGTGGTGAAGGGTAGAAATATTTATCTCTGCAGTGATTTCCTTTTCTTAGGAATCCCAGGACATATATCTGATTGTGGAAGTTACTCCAGATCTGAAGAAAGAGCTGCAGGATTCAGTAAAGAATTCTAAGACTTAAACTTCAGCTGTGTTTTTTGTTTCAAACTTTAGATATTGTCACACTCATGTGGAGAGTGACCTTTGCTGGTGAGTGTTGCTCTCTTTGTTACCTGTTTGCTCTCTCCAATCCTCTTCTATATTGCTTTCAGAGACATTGCAACAAATTAGTGGCTGTGTCTTGGGAGGTACGTAGGCTAGAGAAGATAGATGAGAAGGCTGTAATTATGTCATATAAACCAGTTTTTAATAGGTTAACTTAAGTAATTCCATTAGGTTACATCCCAATGAAGTAATGTAAACCAGTTATATTTTAACCGTCAGATGTTAAACTTCAGGAAACCACCTATATTTTTGTGCTATTGACATCAGTCAAAAATTAATCCTTGGATATTTTTCCAAAATGATGTGTCATGTTTAAACATTTTAATATTGAATTTGTTGGAACTGGTTCTGAGAATTTGAATGTTAAAATTATTCCCAACCAATCAAGAAATAGAAGGAACAAGCAGCGATTCATACCCAATTGTAAAACCTCACATTTCTGATGGTCACAATGAACCTTTCAAATTGACCAAAATATATTTGCACAATGTATTTGACAAATATTTTCAAGATTATGAGTGCTGCAGAAACCTAGTTCTGCACACATTGACTATTCACAGTCAAAAGCAGTGCTAAAAGTATCTCTTAAAGTTATTAACTATGAAATATTTTGCTAGTTCCTCCAGTTCTTAATAATGATGACAAATTCCCCTGTATTTAAATGCAGTCAGATATCACAGTGACAAGCCACATTAGGTATATACATAGGCAGAGTGGTTTTTTTCAGTTGTTAGCAATATTTTTAAACAGTCTCTGTGTCTCCGTGAAGTCTCAGTGACTTCATTGTATCCCCATAGCTGAATTACTGTAAAGAACAAGTAGCAAACACTGTAGTACTCTGGAATGCTGAGCTGTATTTTAGCTGCATAGATGCTTTTTTTTTTTAACCTATATCTCAGGCCACCAACAATTCAAAATGCAAAGTAAGTTATTCTTGACACACATATCTAAGATAAAGGGAAATTGAAGGTTAAATTATCTTCCTCAGACCCTCAGAAAAGACATGCAGTGTACTTCTCCCTTAGTCTGATGTCTAAATGCAAACCAGGCAGCCTCTACGTGCACTCATATTTGACAAAACAAAGGTTTTCCCTGGTTTCTGCATTCACTACAACTCTGTCCCTATCTCCATTCACACAGGATACAGAGAAAGATGGTGAGCCATAAATAATTTTAGTTACATTTAGCTGCATGAAGATTTTTCTTCTCCTGTGAGTGCTCTGGAAGCTGTCTGTGTTTAGTGATAGTGGCATTCACAGTACTTCATTGCCATTCAAAAATAAATCTACGTGTCTGCAGCTGTTATCAAGAGTGAAGATAAAGCTGCAGATGACACTTGACTTGCTTTATTTGCACAGAAGCAGTATATCATCAATTTGAGGTCAAACACCAAGTTAGAGGTGTTTCATTAAAATTTAACCTATAGTTCTAAACTATCTCACATGAACAAGTGAGCTAGTCAAGCAGATCACTGGGGGAGTGATTTGGAGACAGTTAAATCATTGACCTGCAACCTCAGAATAACTTTGTTAGTAAAACATTGATTTTCCTAATAAAAAAACAGAGGACAGAGCTTGAGGGCATGCAGGGAAGGAATGCTAATGTAATTTTCATATCTGTCAGATGAGTAACTGCAGTGTTCAGCTTTGTGTGTAAAATACGCAATGGGAAATAATATACTAAGGGCATAAAAAGCACAGCAGCCAGTAATTCAAATCAAAACATCACTTCACTGTAAGGATTAAGAGATAAAAGGTGTTGTGGCCCTGGTATAAGTGAAAGTGTCTTTCTGTATTCTTAGGGATGCCTTTCTTCCACTTGCACCCTAATGACCAGCTTGAATATTGATTTTTTTGCAACTTTGCAAATTCAGAACCGTTGCACTTGTTCTCTGTGACACACGGGTCACATCTGATCCTGACTGCAGATGCCACTGTAATATTCTATACTTCTTTTTCAAGGAAATTTGTTTGGAAACACTGGTTTTATTAAACAACAGGCTTCTTGGCACCAGTACCCCTTCTTTTTCTTCTCTCATTAATTCATGGCTCAGCTAAGTCAATTTATATTCCTCTTCAGTGAAAATCAGTGTTCAAGTTTTGTTTAATTCACCTATTGTATTTTGTCTCAATTAGGCCTTATATACCATATGTTGCACATTTGCTTACTGATGCAAACTGCAGGCTTCCTGATAATGCTCCCTGAGACAGGCATACTGTTTTTTACCTCCCTTGCCATGTGCCAACTAAGCTGTTTGAAGCCAATAATGTAAATAATACTGATCATACCAAGGGTTTCCTAATCTGGTAATACTCAGGCAAACTGAGTACATATGGGCAAGCCTTCCCTGGAGCAGTGTCACTCACCTTGCGGTGAGCAGTGGCCTGTCAGAGTATAGCAGGTATTATGCAAGCTGGCTGCTGTGTCCTGACCTTCTCAGCGAGTCTGATTCACAAGAAACAAAAAAACTTTGACTAAATCACAGATGAAGAAGCATGAATCTCATTCATTTTTTTAAAATGATATTAGTATTTTGAATTCAAATGTTTCCAAGAGCACCATGCAATAATTTACAAACAACAACAAATCAACTTGTTTACACTAGCAGCATAATTTTCATGACTTCTGCTGACATCCAAAAGTAGCAGTTCATTAACTTTTTGCTAGCAAAGTGACCTAGTTCTCTAGACAATAGTATATATAACAATACTACATTTTTTTCTTCATTGTTATCTAAACGTAAAAAAATCCTATTAACTGCTTCAAGTATTAATACAGCAGCTATATTTTACCATATTTGTTTCTTTGTATAAAAATTTCTACACTTTTCATGTCAATCTTATGATATGTGTTTATTTCATATTTACTACACATCTACTCTGGTTCTCTCACTGTCTGAATATTAGCTAGAAAGTATCAGCTAAAACAAAATACCACATCACCACAACTGTGTTGTAAGCAGGAAATCAATTGTGTGGGATGACACAGCCAATTGCCACCAAAAAAAAACCCCAGAAAACAACCCAGCAATAAAAGTGGACCTCATCCTACAAATTCTCAGAATTGTGACATCATAAAACAGGGGACAGTTTGGGAAAAGCAGACAGATTGCTGCAATCCATAAAGAGCTTCTGTGATCAGATTTCTATTGCAACTCCTTTTTACTTGGTGGGTTTTTTGTTGTTTTTTTATTTGTTTGTTTTTTCCTCATCTGCTAGAAGAAAATCAGTTTGGTATAAATTAGACTAAGCAAGATTACCTAATGTTTTAAGAGCCCTTTGGTGCTGTAAAAGTTTTTCCCATTAAAATCATAGAACTAAGAGACAAGGAACTGTACTTGTGTGGGAGCTGTTTCTTTATTTACTTTGCTTTCTTTAGAAAGGAAACTCCAGAAAGACTTCCCTGCAACATTTTGTAAACATAATAGTTCCCTTTTATTTGTGTGCTTCAGAAAAAATATTTTAATAATGTTTTTAGGGGGATTAATTTGTTGTTCTCATCAGCAGAAGATGACACACAAAAGGATAGTGGTCATCAGCCTTTCAATTTGTGAATGACGACACAAGCTCCAGAAAAGACCTGATAAGACACTCTAAGGGAAAATGAGTTGTTTGCTACTTTATTTCACTAATTAAACTAGAAACATTTGTGTCCATACTTCTGGGTGGATTGCCAAAACTGAATTATCTTATTTTGTAAACTACTTGACCTACTGTTGATGTCAGTCAGAGCAATTAGCCTGCCAACAAAATCATAGGGCAGGGGATACTGTGCCAGACGCACATCATTCTTCCATGCTTCTGTTTGTTGTTTGAAACAAGAAAAATATTCAAAATGCTGTCATGTGCTTAAGTGTCTTCAATTACAAACTACCACTGCAAAAATCACAAGCTTTGACATTTAACTCTTTTGTAATTATTCATTCCTTATTGTTCCTCACCTTATTGCTGAGAAACAAACCAAATCCTCAGACTCTCAAGGAGCTACACTTAGGTTGAATATCTCTTCATATATTTAAAAACTGAGCATTTATTATTACCATCTGCCTTCCATACTCTTCCAGGTGTTCTGTTGATTTATTAGGAGCCAATAGGCCGAAGTGACTAGTCCCTAGAGCTGTATCTTTCTATTTACTAACTCTGCAGTGCTGCTTTACGCTGGCATTCCCAACAGCAGAGGTGCTGTGTCCCAAGACAGAACTGCTAAGTAACTGTAAAAAAACACTTCTTAAAGCATGACAATTTTCCAAGGGTGCACAGCTAGGTTTTTAACATGCCTAGTTCAAGTCCATTGCAAGGAGTTAAACTGCACAGTTTCCTTCAGTCACCTCTCAAAGTAATGAACCCTAGTAGTGAAGTTCAATCTATTGCAGTTCTTCTGCTGAATATGTTGACCTTTGGCTTCACAGAGAAATTTCTTGTTTTGTGGTACAACATAAAATGGTAAGATTTATCACTCTGTCTGAACCTGTAGGTTCTCAAAGTTCACATAGATAGGGCCATTTTCCTTTTGGAGATAAATACTCCAAGTCTTTACAGTGTCATGAATGAAAGAATTGGTTAAGAAAATGTACATTGTTAATGTACAACAGATGCAGCTACAGAATATTCTCTTAATATTTTAATGATCACTCCAGGATCACTCCATTGTGATTGCCAGTGAGCTGGATAAGTAGCCCAGACCACTCATCCTATTCATCATAAAGTGCCAAATCTCTTATTTCTGCCATCTTTTCAGCTTTAGGAGATGATGGAATGCAAAGGCACCCTTACTGTCCTGTACTTCTGCACTGGGGTTAACAGTGATGTGCAGATCAGTAGTCATCCCTGGAAACAAGGATTATTCCAATGGAAAAAAGAGCCTATGCCTTATTAGGACAACTATGAATTGCTTTTTTGAAAACAAGATGAGAATGGTTTTTTAAAAATGATTATTGATTACAGCTACATTAAATCCTACAACCTTTTTCCACATTATTAGAAAGTATCAGTGAAAAAGCAATATTTCTTGCAATAATTTAAAGATTTTTGTGCTAAATAAATTCCATCCAGATCTAAATATTACTTCCTTATTGAATCAAGGGCCTGAAAAGATCTTTTTATAGTCTGAAATACAGGGTTCTAGTCATACATTTGATATAGCATTTCATTTAAAGAAGAGCAGGTGTCTGGTTTTGCCTAAAACTTTAAAGAATGCTAAACATAAGTCAAATAAGTATTATGTAAACACACCTGTGACCTCAGGTGAAAAAAAACCAACCCAACCTCTGTGTGTATCAAAGCAACCCAGAAAATAAGAAGATAAAATCACAGACAAGCTAATGTTGATCTTTTCTGTACAGGCAATTTAACACCTAAGAGCAAGAATGAACATAAAACTAAAATGTAAATTTTATCTCAGATTACCTTTGTGAAAAAAAAAAAAGTGATTTTTTGAAATTAAATTATGCTGCAGGTGAGAGAGTTTTGTTGGCCATTTGCAATGAATCTAGAACATAGGACAAAAACTGTCTTCTGAAAGATGACTCATAGGCTTAATCAGTGGTAACATAAAACCTCATTTACATTTCTGACTATTCTGAGTAGTGATCTTGCAGTTAAACCTTCCAAGTACCTGTATGATGAAAGAACATACAGCTTCTTTGGAAAAGTCATTATCTTATTTGAGGCCTGTTATCTCTTTGATAGTTAAGACTTTACTGCTTCTGAGACTTTTACTCATTTCTTTTTAAGTTAAGATTCTGATTCTTTTTTCCTAAGTGAGCCATACTGAGAAGATTCTTAAAAAGAATTCAAAATAGATAATCTCTGACTGAGGAAGAAGGAAAGTAATCGGAACTGTTATCTTTTCACACCAAAAAAAGGTTGATGAAAGCCATTAGTGATTAGTTAACTGCACTGCACTTTTGCATGAAAAATCTTTAAAACTTTTTTTTTTTTTATTATTATTTTTGAGGCCATGCAAATTGCCAGAGTGTATTGAGCTGAAAGTTTTTTCTATTGTCTTCAGGTTACACTCCATAGGCTCTGTGTGACCTCCACATCTGTTGCCACACACTGAGCTGCCATGGAGCTTTCTCATGATGAAAAGCTCAAACAAGCTAAGACAGAAAATGTACATATGGATCAGTGTTCTGGAAAAAATGACTAGACACCTTTTGACTTCAGCTAGTTATATCAAAATTAAAATCAAATATAGTAAAAAAAACTATGGACATGTTTGTCTGGTCCTGAAATTAAAATGAGGAAAGTGGATATTTGCTGAATAAGAACACAGTATATTAAATTATAGTCTTCATCTGATTTTTATCTAAATATACTGATTTTATTGCTGGAAAAACAAATCAGAAGGATAGAGAATAAGAAATATAATCTAGTGACTTTGTAGACTGACAAATCTAGTGGCTTTCTATGATAAGGTAACTATATCCATGGACAAAAAATGATCTGTTCATTAATGATATTGACAATGGGATTGAGAGCACCATCAGTAAGTTCACAGGTGACATCAAGCTGAGTGGTGCTTTGGAAAGGCTGGAGGGATGGGATGTCATTCAGAGGGCCCTGGATAGGCTGGAGAGGTGGGCCCAGGTGAACCTCATGAGGTTCAACAGGACTAAATGCAGAATCCTGCACCTGGGTTGGAACAACTCCCTCTATTAATACAGGCTGGGAGAGGAGAGGCTGGAAAGTAGCTCTGCAGAAAAGGACTTGGGGGTGTTGGTGGATGAGAAGTTGGACATGAGTTAGCAGTGTGCAATTGTGACCAAGAAGGCCAATTGTATCCTGGGCTGCATCAAGAGAATTGTGGCCAGCAGATGGAGAGAGGTGATTCTGCCCCTTTGCTCTGCTCAGACCTCACCTGGAGTATTGCATCCAGGTATGGAGCCCTCAGCACAGGAAAGACATGGAGCTGATGGAGTGGGTCCAGAGGAGGGCAAGAAAGATGATCAGAGGGCTGAAACACCTCTCCTGTGAGGACAGGCTGAAGGAGCTGGGGTTGTTCAGCCTGGAGAAGAGAAGGCTCTGGGGCGATCTTATAGCCACCTTCCAGTACCTGAAGGGGGCCTACAGGAAGGCTGGAGAGGGGCTGTTTACAAGGGCCTGTAGTGAAAGGATGAGGGGTAATGGGTTTAAATTAGAGAAGAGTAGATTTAGACTGGATCTCAGGAAGAAGCTCTTTACCTTGAGGGTGGTCGAACAGTGGAATAGGCTCTCCAGGGAGGTGATTGAGGCCCCATCCCTGGAGATATTCAAGGTGAGGTTGACAAGGCTCTGAGCAACCTTGTCTAGTTGAGGATATTCCTGCTTACTGCAGGGGGACTGGACTAGATGACATTTGGAGGTCCCTTCCAGCCCTAAACTTTCTTTGATTCTGTGATTGTATGATAATTGAAATGTATTTTTTCTTTCCAGGATTCTATCTTAACTCAAATTCTGATATACCTTTTTAAATCTAATTGCAGATGCAACCAAGTATATATTTTTATCTGCAAGACTTACCTGTCCTCTGAAGTTCAGTAAGAACTTTATATAAATGCCTGGGAGAAAGTGCATTTACATATACCAGAGAGAATCAGAGAACGTGACTTCCTCCTTCACACCTCTTGCTAATGGCTGGTAAGTAAACTAATAGTAAGGCCTAATACCACCTCCTAGGATACTGCAAATCATTCACAACTGAATGCAAATTATGGTTAAATCTGCTTCAATTCTGGTTTAATTACAAGCCCAAATTTTGGCCTTGCTTCAAACACACTTTTAAAAGACCTGGGATGAGTTCTTAGTGTACTACCTTGCAGAGCATAGGAGAGTGCTCTAATACATGTGTACAAAGATTGAAGGATTTATGGTTTTGAATCTCACTCAAGACAAATTTTGGAAGATATCACTGGAATTTTCTTTGAACACTGCACTTAAGGCAAATTTGATGAAATTCCAGGTGATTCAAAACCAGTGCATAAACCTGTTTTTGTATCCTCCTGTGAACCCACACTATTTCAGCATTTTAAATCCATATAAAATAAGTTCATATAATTCTAGAAGAGTAGGAATCTGGTTTTATAAAGGCACAGGTTTAATTTTGATATTATTGAAAGTGAAGCTTGTAGAATTAATATTAGGATAATTTAAAATACACTAAAGAACCTAAGGATAGGAAAGTTTGATCTACTATGTGATATTTTCAGTAAGCTAAGAATTTTTTTTTTTTCACTGGGCTGTATTAAGACAATATCTCCTCAATGAAACAACATGGAAATGGACCCCCCTGGTACTGCAGGTACACGAAAGTTATTACACCTTCATAGGGTATTATCCTCTACATTTAAAGAGGACACATTGTCAGCTCCAGTGGTCACTGAAAAGCCTCTCTAACATTGTCTACTTTTCAGAAATGTGCAATACCAATAGCACTGCTCTCCTATTTGGAGTGGATGTAATAAAGCTCTTGATACATGTGTATCTTGAAAGAACAAGAGAGTCTTTTGAAGAGGCATATTTTGAATGTTATTGCATTTACAAGCAACATCATGTTGAATTTGCAAATATTAAATCAAAGATGATGTTTCTTGCTGGCTGTCAGCAGCACAAAGCTATTTACTTCCCTGATTTTGAAGATCTAGAATATTATATATGCCATTATAATTTCTCCTCTACTAATATTAATTTTAGTGCAACTCTGATGCTACTTAAAGCTGTCTGAGAATGTATGATGGCACTGGCTGTATTCTACTACACTAGTAAAATCTCCATGCTTCCCTGAGGGATTAAAATTTTTCATCACATTCATGATGCCAAGGTCATTAAATCTTCTGAAACAGACATAAACAATAAAACTTATTTCCCTGTCTGCTGTGGAAAACTGAGGTGACATGGTGCTGAGACCATGTTTAGTAATTCATTAGGACATAAAACTTCAATGCAACTTATTTTATCATGTCCAATAATTAAACATAATTTTATCTCTAAGGACAAGATTGTTACAATTTGTTCTTTCTGTCAGGCTTTGACTTTAATACGGAGTTAAAAATTGAACAAGAGCCAATTGCAAATAAGAGTTATACAACTCTTGTGGCTAGGAAGGCCAATGGCATCCTGGTATGCATTAAGAAGAGTGTGGCCAGCAGGTCAACTAAACCTTTCATGCTAAGCAGGTGTTTCCAATGAAAGTCACCAGAAATATTTCATTATTCTGACATTTTAGGTTGTTGATGTTTGTGCTTTTGGTTTTCTGTATCTGAATAGCACTTGGATAATGAAGGTTATTCAAAGGGAAGAGTGACCTAGATCTTTAGATCTGCCTTTGCTGGAGCAGGAGTAACCTTGAATAGGTCTTTGAGGATGTAAATTTCTCTCATGACCTGATTTATCTGTATACAAACATTCTAATACATCAGGAAGCTTCAAGATTAAGAGTTACACTTAATATATATCTTAATGGGCCCTTTACAGGCATCAAGGCATGCTATTTCTAATAAGACATAATTAATCATAAAATATGAAATTATTAACCTTAAAGACTCATGGAGTTCTTTCCTGTACTGATGCAATCTATAAAACATATTGTGTTTTGCTATTGCTAAATAGTTAATTTGAAAGTAAGGGATGGGAGTAAATATAATATAATATTTTTATATTTTTTTTAATCAATATTCTTTATTTTTTTATGTTCTGCTTCTTTTGAAACATAAACATCATTAATTTAATTTGGAAAGAACATAGGGCAGTTGAAAGCATGTCTTCAGATTGTAAAAATAATACCAAATCCTTGACACTTTCCATCTTCTCCATCCAACAAGACAAATTAAAACATTTAAGCCCAAATAGGGGAAAAATGAAGATACGTCAACACAGTAGGGATAAGGTATATAATCTCCTTGACTTAAACTCCATAACCTCTTAACATTGAATAGAAGGTCGCTGTTAGATACATTACTGATTTTAACAGATATTGATGACTCCTTCAGACTTTGAATGATGTAATAATCTGTTTTGTGTTCAACTACTAACTGAAAATGCATCAATTACTTTTATAAAGCATGGTTATGAATTCTTCTGTTTTCATTATATTCAAACATTTATTTAGCTGTAGCTTTACCAAGAAAATTATTTCTTTGTTTCTGTCCTTGAGCCACCTCCTTCTAGTTATATTCCTGCTCTTCTATAGATACCTCACAGCAACACTGTTCCCAGTGCCTCAATATTTTGGAATAGCCTCTTTGACTTCTGTATATGTGTGCATCTGTATGTATAAAACATTGGAAAAAGTGTGTGTTGCAGAGATGGGGAGGAAAAACAGAGCAGAGAGAAACATATGGAGAAGCATATGGAAAACCAATGACATATGCCAGGATATATTTGATTGAAAATAGCACAGATCCTTTCTTGATAGTCAGTTGACTGGTAACATGGATATTTCAGGGAACTATCTGATGTCACACTGCAGTATTTTTTATTATACAGTACCTTGAATATGACAGGTTGTTTATACATTCCAAATTTTTGTTTTCATAGTTCTGGCTAACAGTGATAGTAAAGTAACAGAAATCTATGAAGATGCTTAGAATAGGACATACATTATTTTGCCACAGGAATTCTGTGTATGAGTATGAAGTATGAGATGTGGGTGTCCCCTCCCTGGAGGTGTTCAAGGCCAGGTTGGATGAGACCTTGAGCAACCTGGTCTGGTGAAGAGGTGTCCCTGCCCATGGCGGGAGATTGGATTAGATGATCTCTAAGGTCTCATCCAGCCTAAAGCTATTCTATGAAAAAGAGACCTTCAGTTTGCTCAGCTGCTGTCTTACACCACTAAGCTCTCCTGCAATGAGAAAAGTGGATAAATTACCAGTAAAATTGTGAAAGGTATGTACTGAGGTTATGCTGTAAGCAAGAAATGATGAGAAATGTGAGGGGTATGCAGAAAATAATGGAAGACCAAAGCAGTTATTGGGCAATAGGAGAGGAGAGAATACAGGGCCAAATTACTAAACCCAGTTCTAAGCAGTTCAGGAGGAGAGAAATTTGCATCAGAAGACAATAATCTCACTTGTTCTTATAAACTAGAGATGGTGACCAACGACTGTCACACAATGCTAATAGTGGACTGACATGATTTAAGAAATAGAACTGACTCAATACTGTCTATGTTGTGTCTCAGGAATATGGGACACTGTGGGAATGCTGAAGATGGGAAAGTGCCATGGCAAATCCAATAGTCTTAAAAAAAAAAAAAAACTCTGAAAAAAATTACACAAGTGCCTGTGTGCAAAATAAAAAGCCTGAACTAAAGTCTGTTGAAAGCAACATTAATCTTCCAATTAACTTCAGTAGGCTTTTCATGGATCTTATTTGTGATCATTAAGAATGAAAAACAGGAGTCTCATGACTCATCCCTAATTACCCCAAATATTCATTTAATGAAATCCTGACTCAAGTGAAGTTGATGAAGCTCTGCCATTGACTTAAAAGAAGGCAAGATGACTGCCAGGATGACACAATGTGGGACTAATTGAGGGAGATTTTGGTCTTACCTTAAGCACAGGTAGTAAATCTGACTTTTATTTCTTATACAAGCTGAAGTAATTACTCGGGGAAAACCCAAAAAGTATTGTTTTGAAGATCTAGCTAGCCCTTAATTGCCTCTTATATCCCCTTATCAGGTAAATAAAGCTACATTTGTTATTAATAAATATTATTTTTTTAAATTCAATGAAAAAAACAAGTTTAAAAAGCATTCCTATGAAGTTCCCCAGAAAAGCTGTTTTGGTTGCACAAGGCTTGCACTATTGAGAGGGGAATCTGGGGGGAATAAATACTAGTTGGACACTTGAGGTATATGATTTTATATATGTTTCCATTCCCCTGAAATGAAATAAATCCATAAATCAGTTCAGTTCATCTAGCCACATATTTAAGTGGAGGGAAGTGTTTGTATGTCAGCTAGGAGCTCTACATTAAACAGACATCAGTGGTGATATTCAGGTATTGTAAAAATTTAATTTCAGTGATGAAAACCATTACTTTTAATCCCAGCTGAGTTTAAATCAATATGAAACAATGTTGTGGATAACATTGGTTAACATGACTGGAAATAGTTCACAGATATTTTTGCCAATTTCCTTTCTTTTCTGAAAATGTTTGCAAGCCAACATCAGGCACACATTAGGTTTTGGAGCATATCACAGGCCTTCATATAATATAAAAATGTTGGAGACAGGTATTTATGAAGTAAACTATGCATGAACATATTGCCTTGAGTATTTCCTCAGTCATATTTTGCAATTAATTCATTTTTACATTATCATTGCAGCAGTTCATAGACTAATTCTAAAACTTCACAATAAAGTATTAAAATATATTAATATAGTCTCAAGAATCTGAAGGAACATTATGGATTTATCCTTGTTTTTTCTTTATGCCTCAATTTGTTTCATAATATTGGCTTCTGCAATTGTCTTATTTCACCCATTACACTTTTAAAATCCACAGCATGTCGTGCAACTAGAATGTAAATATTCTAATATACCTCTTCAAATTGCATGTTGAGAGGAAGTATTTGTACTTAACAAAATGCAGTGTTTTATTTTATCTTTTTAGTAAAATCTCTATATAGTATTGAACCAAATAAACCAAATGCTATATTATATAAACTACTTTCTAGACAGAGCTGTTGTTGTTACACCTTTCTGGGAGTTAACTATGAAAAAATTTCCTAGAAGACAGTGCCCAGTGATTGAAATATACTTTCAGAGAATGAATACTCAGAGGACACACACAGCTCATTACATATGCCATACTCACTCATACAAAATGTGCTTTTTGAAATAAATCAATCTTCTAGGTCCCTTCCAACCTCTAATATCTATGAATCTATGAATATTCTACCAGTTAAAGCATATTAACCTGTTTTTTGTCATGTGTCTGGGCAGAAGAATATTTAAGATAATGCAATCAATGGCAAAGAAAAATTCCTTGAGGAGCAAAGCAGTGGTTATTCAGATTATGAGAAGGTCTGACATTTTTTCTGGCCTGGAAGTGTTCTTGTATAGTTGAATTTCTGTGTAATCTATACAATCCATCACATCATTGATGGCAAGTATTTTGGGTCTACACATAGCAGAGACACAGAAGAAGATAACCAGCTCTACGTATCTGCAAATTCCTTAACTGTGGTCTTGTTCCAATTATTTGTTATCATGAAAGAATTCCGACTTGCTCATTGCTGTGGTGACAAAGGTCATTTTTTTGTAGATCTAGCATTTTTTCCTCTGCACAGAGACCTTCTCAGCTGGGATATCCTGCAGGGTATTTTTTGTTAAATTATAAACTTCTCAAATTTCTCGGTAACTGATGTATCAGTTTCATGGAGTCCTTAGAGTTAAAAATACCAAGTTTTAGGTCACTGTAATCAAAAGTGCTTTAAATGGCACTTTGATGCTGAACTACAATCTACTTTTGGTTTTGGTGGATGGTTTGTTTAGAATAACAATTTAGTTTAACTTACAGTTATGTAGATCTTTTAAAAAAAGGTATCTATATATAAATATGGAATGTTCATTAAGGTCATATACGTATGGCAGAAGGTTTAGTACTTCAAAATAATGGCAAATTTTATTTTAAAAATATATATTAAACTGATAGTACAACTTACCACCTGCACACCACTGAAAAGATAACCATACTTCAAGAAAGCCAAAATGTGTTCTAAAGAAAATGCCATGTCTGTTAAAGGTAATCCTTTGCATTAGCCCTCACACAGAACAGACGTACAGTACACCTGTATGGCACATACAAAAAGGTCTTTATTTTGCAAGAGAAAGGCTCTTGCTTGGTGGAATTCAGTCCTGGTTTATGAGGTGATAGCCTCTAACATCCCACAAGCTAAAGGGAACTATTACATGGATAAACTCGTATATCATCTTCCCAGAAACAAGAAGCTTTGTTCAAATACAACTTTTCAAAGACAACTTTTCAAAGACAGTTTGAGTTTGCTCACTTCCACAGATGCTAGTGAGACTTCAGCTTGCATACAAATGCCCTGTATAACTGTGTAAGAACACTGAGTCCACAAGAGTTAGTTTTAATCTGCATGGTTTTACAGAAGCACTTATGTGCAAATGCTGACTTAGCATTTTGGTGGTGAAACACATGCACATTCCTCTCCTTGACACTCTACAGATGGAAGCTGTGCTCAAAGTCTTTAAGATGTATGAGTGGGAATTATGCTGTATAAGCTGTGAGGCTAAACTGAGCTGTTACAGTTACTCAGATATTTTTCTTGAAACTTATTCTTACAACAAAAATGTAATATTTGTTTCATGAAAATTTTGTCCCTGTGCTCGTACCTTTAATAATTTTTTCTTGTTTTTGATTGCTCCTCTTATACAATACATTGAATAAGATTTTTTACAAGGATAGCAGCTGATGTAGTCTAGAATGCATTTTTCATAGTGTACATTCAGCTTTCTAGAATAAACACCACTATCCTGTGGAGTATCTGCTCAGTTTTTCACCATTAATACCCTCCAATTCCTAACAAATGCCAGTTGAGGAAGAGTTTTAAATTCAGTGGCATTTTTTATCTGTTAAATTTATTTCTTAACAGATATAGAGCATGAAATTTTTCAGCACTGATGCAACTAAGTAGGTACACATTTTTCCCCCATTATGACATCTGCAATGTTCTTGGCAAGCAGAACTCACACTGGAACAGATCCTTTGGTCTGGGTGATCAATAGGCTAGTAGTGTATGGCTGAGCACCTCAAACCACACTCTAACACTACATCTCATGGACATTGCCTGGGAAACTGAATGAGAGTAATGCATGGCTCAGTCTTGACAACCTTGAGGAGGGGCAACATTTAGATATCAGTAACTATCTTCATTGACTGAGCACTGTGAGATGTGCACAATGGAGTTCACACTACCTACTGCACAGAATTACTGAAAATTCCACATTAAACCTGGCCCTGATGATATAGGTATGACTTACATAGGGATTGTAAGAGTTGGCAGTAAGAGTTTTGGATTGTTAAATCCCAGGAAGGTGTTGTACATAAAAGTTAAAATTATGTACAGAGAAAGATATAACGTTTTGAGTCATAAATACATAAATAAATGTTTTAAATTAAAAATTTTTTATTCATGCTTCAAAAGCATTAGAACTTCTTCATTTTCAGCTTCAGAAATCTATTCTTATATTATCTTATAGCATATTTTAACATTTTTGTTTTTATTAAAAAAGGTAAACAATTAAAAAATGTGCATAATACTATAGAGAAGGAAGAAATACACAGGCTGTTTGCAAACAATATTCTTAAGCTGTATGAATTTGTTAATAACATTTACCTTTTTGAGAAGTTTAAAAAACTGACATGTCATACACTAACTTTTTTTACTGCAGACCCTATGATTGAAAAAACTCTACTTAGTACAGTGTGAAATCCACAAAATCATATCCCTGCCATTTAAAATGCAAACATATTTTAATTTTAATTTCACCTTATACTTTATGAATAGGAAATCTAATTTTGCTATAAGTTGGGTTTTTTTTTTTTTTCTGTATAAAATTGTATTTCTCCTTTGTACTTCCCCACAGGATGTTCTCTTCCCATCAATGTACTTAGTCTGCATCACAGAGTACATGAGCATTTTTGCCCTCTTTATCTTGAGCATGCATTACTCTTTCCCAGTCCTTAGAAAGAGCATTGAACTGGGAATCTTTTAGAACTTCTGTTTAATTGTAGCAGACATGCCAATTCAGGATGCCAACGATAATATACAGTAGATGTTGTGTGTGGCTTTTTCATAGCTATTGGGATAGTATTTCTTTGACAGGCTGGATAATGAAGTAGAATGAGGTGAAAGACAACTTCTGCTATACATGTGTACGTGTTAGAAGCTGTGTGGCTGAAAAGATTCACACAGCTATTCAGTGAAAAACAAACAAAAAAGTGTTCTGCTAAAATGTTTCTAGTATCTTTTTTAAAACTAGAATAGCTTTGACAATACATAATGTTCACCCATGAAACAAAGCACACTTGTGGCTGATGTCCTAGACTAAATGAAATGAGAGTTTTACTTCTATCTTTTAATGTTTAGGATTGAATATGATAAAAGATAATATTCCATATCCAATGTACAAAGAGAATAACTTTTTCACTTAAGTGACCTTGGGCAAATCATTCTCATCAAGAAGAAGAATTTCAGACTTCTGCAACAAGGCAGAATAAACACCACTAACATATTCACATTCTTCTTCTGCAGCAGTGAAAAGGAATGAGAAGCCCAGAAATAGCTCTTCCTTCAGAAGGCTTTCTTGTCTCACCATCAAAGCTCTGAAAAGTAAAATGCTTTGAGAGAGTGCATTGTCACACAGTGTCACACTTTGCTAGACACCACTCCAGCAGAAGCAAATGAACTGGTGCTGTGACAGCACCAAAGACAACATGCTCCATAGATGGTGCTGCTAGGGAGAGTTCAAAAACACCACATAATCCAGAGGAGGAGCAAAGTCTTGAGACTAGTACTGGAATTTACAGGGTTCCTTCTTATATCTTCTCTGCAACAGTTGCCTCAGAGAGGTCAACCAAAATGCTGTTCTGACATCTGTGACGGATCCTTTATACCATTCTGAAAGAGTTAAGCACCATCAAGAAGTACAACACAGTGTGCCAGAGTTTCCTGAAAGTAGTTTGTCTTCCTTTGAGTTCATCCCAAAGGTGCACTATAGCTCTCTTTGAACCATGAGTCCCCCAGTGGAAAGAAGAGTTGTCTGTGAATTAATTACAATGTTTAAGTTCCTGAAAACATGGGCTAATACAACTTTCCATATGTTAAAAAAATTCATTAATAAAATAAGTACAAAGAAATTGATACAGGCATAGAGACAAGGATAGGTTTTTATGAAACAAGTAATTAAATGTTTTTCATTAAAATGTTTTTCATGTTTCTGGCACCTCTGAAATACATTTGGCATCCAAACATGAGTTCAGTACTTGAAACTTCTAAAATACAAGTCTCAGTAGTGTGCTCTATAACATTTTTTCATCATCATTTTAAACTTCTAGCTGTCTGCCAAATGTTCAGATAAAAAAAAATCTTATAATTTAGCTCTCTGTTTATCTGTTTATTTTGTTTTTTTACTCCCTCTTGAAGCCGGGAAAACCAACAGCATAAGTCATATATATTCCACAATTCTGCTCCATCTTTTTTTGCCATACCCCAGTGACTCAGAAAACAGTATTTCAAAATATAATCTAGCCTTTATAATTAAAATAAATATGAGTACAATTTAAAATAAATATGCATGTTTTTTGTTCTGCCTTGGCATATATCTTAAAACAAATTTTGTTAAGAATGACACACTATTTTCTAGGTTCATGGGTAGAAAGAGTCTCACTCTTTCTCAAACTATTCAACTGATTCATTTCCATGTTGTTTCTGGACGTATCAGTGTTATCAGAGAAACAGTTCAGCACTTCAGTCTGGTTTTGCTGAGATGAGCTTTACAACTATCACATCAAACCTCTCTGTTCCAAGTATGTGGTATCTTTTTTTTTCCTTGCAATGACACTAACAGCACCAATAATAATGACATTTGTCTCAGCAAAGGTATTGAAGCTCAGGATTGTTAAAGAAAAACTTGAACTGCAACAGAAATCTGCTACGTACTTTGTCCTTCAGAACTGCCTGCCATGGGGCTCAGTCAACTAGTTTCTTAAACAGGCAAGTCTTCCCTTCTGAAGTCCAAGGTAGTTCTACTGACCATGCCCTATCCTTACTTCCCCCAAGAGCTGAAAACTGGCATTTCATGATCACTGTGTCCAAGATGGCCTCCAACCTTCATACCACTCACAAGTCCTTCTCTGTGAAAAACAGATCATGTGGTGAGCCTTCCTTATTGTCTCTCTCACCATCTGTGCCAGGGATTTATCTTCCACACACTCCAGGAACCTCATAGACATTTTACTCTCAGCTGTATTGTATTTCCAGCAGACATCTGGTAAGTTGAACTAGTGGTCATGATTGTGAAACTTCTCCCATCTGCTGAGAGAATATTTTGTCTGCTTCTTGATCCTGGTTGGGTGGTCTATAACAGACTGCCACCATGATATCTGCCTTGTTGGCCTTCCCCCCTGACTCTTACCCATAGACACTTAACCCTATAATCACCATCATTATGCTCAAGACAATCAAAGCACTCCCTAACATACAGGGACACTGTGTCTCCCTCCTGGCCTATCCCTTCTGAAAAGTTCATAGTCATCTACTGCAGCACTCCAGTTATGTGAATCATTATACCATGTTTCCGTGCAGATAATGACATCATAATTTTCCTGCTGTACAATGTCTCCCAGTTCAGAAGGGAGTCACCTATGACAATGACCTTTTTTTTTTTTTTTTGCTTTGTAGAAGTAGTTTTGATGTAGGGTTATAAGATGACCATTTCAGTAGCATTCTAAGCAAGATGAATCATTGTCCTTATTAAGTTCCCATTGCAAGGCCTTGTATGTGTTATGTGAGGGCATATTGAAAGGTGGGGTTGTTGCTGAGGGGTCTAACCTGTTGTGCCAGGCAGGAATTTGTTACCATTGTTCCCTGTCCTTCTGTTCACTGTGTTCAGCCAGATGGAGAGGGGAAAGGGAATGCTCTAAGTATCTTGTCTGAATGTTGGGACTGTCTCAGGGAAGGTGTTATATAATTCCAGTGACCAATCTCCCTCTCATCTTCCTGCTACTCCTCAACCTACTCACCTCCTTCCAGAACAATGTCACTAAGTGGAGAAGTTCTGTTGTCTGGACACACCTACCACAGGTGTGTTTACTGCTACTGTCTTGTACCAGCAGGGCACAGAGCCTCCAGCCTGATGGGTGGGTGGTGGTCTGTTCCCACTGGAGATCTTCTGGGAAGCTGCCTTGGTCATGGTCAGATTTTAAAGAGGCCATGTCTTTCTGATGGGTGAAAACCATCCATTCCTGGTCAGAGCTGGCAGAGCTTTCAGTGCCCTTGCTGTGTGTCCTTCCATGCAAGCTGACACATGAACTGCTGAGCAACACTCTCTCTGCCATGCTGTGCTCTGCTTGTTCTCTCTGCTCACAGTGCTCCTGGTTGCATCACCTTCAAAGGGCTTCTTTTATAGGTGTGATCACCATTGCCCTGTCAAAGCCCAGTCCTCATCACCCTCTCCCGTAAGAGCTGCTGGCTCCTGGTGGGTCTCTCTGCTCACCTAGAGTTTCCCTACCAAAGGCAAACCTCAGGAAAACCCTGGTATGCTGAGATCTAACACTCTTCTGAGGCCAGGTTGTCTCTGTAGTAGCTCCCGTCAGTGATGGACTCAATCATTAACAATGGGTGTTGTAGGCATATAAAAACTAAATACATTCCATTCTGGTTTTGAAATTGCCACAGGTTCATATGTTAGGATTGGAATCTTTGCACATTAAGGGCTTTTATGTTTTGCTTTATTCTTCTGGGTACAGTGGAGTAATATAGACTTGTGATTGCTTATGAAGGTTGTCTGATGTTTCTGTCCATTTTCAGATGCTTAAACTTTACCAATCTATAGATGTAGGCTGATATTTTTTCCACCATTCACAGATTCATGTATTATTTTGCATTTCAGATAACAAATCTAAGCCACCTCCAAGAATAAGACAAGAGAAAATGTGTTCTTAGACCCACATTAATATTTGTAATAACAATAATAATGATTGAAAAAAGGAAAAAAAATAACCAAAAAAAGCTGAAAAAAACTGACACAAGCCACTGGTGAAAAGTAATTTTACAAGAATACCATTGAAGTCAAGATGTGTCTGTCTTCCCAGTAAAGATGCAGCCAAATTTAGCCAAGTTTAAAGGCAGACCAAGATGAACAACAATAGATTTGAGCATGCAAAAGGGAATTTCCCTTCTGGCAAAAGAGAATCTGCACTTCAGACTCTGTGAACATTCTATTTGTCCTGCCCACAAAAAGTCCAGAATTGCAGAAAACTAAAAGATCTCTGGGTTGTTGTGAACTGTATCAAGATAAGGGTGGGACACAAATATTAAACAAGAAGCCTATGATGGAAACTAACAGCTGGAGCCAGTGGGAATGAGAATGAACATTGAGCTGAAAGGGTGAACAGATGCCAATAAGACAGAGAAAAAATGGGATTATGAGTCCAGAAGAACTGACACTAGCTAAGCAAACAGACTGAGACCAGAGAGATAAAATGACATTTGAAGGATTGAGATGAGTGGTAAAAAAAGCCAGAGCAGCAGACAACTGAGTCAGGAAAAAAAAGAGAAGGATCTGTTGGAGACAATACAACACAGATCAGGTATATGACCAGTAAGCCTCACACTTCTATATCATATTTCCTTCCCAGATCTTGCAAGAGAGACTAAATTATATCAAGTCTTGTGATTCTTCTCTTCATAACACCTGACACTAATTAAAAAGTAGTAAGGAAAGTAGTTCTAGTCTCTGTACAGCAGTGTGTTCACTGCTACCAGGCTCCTGCTCCACCTCTAGAGAGAACAGCAGAGCTTTGCACTCTGAGTTTTACAATTCCACAATGCTGATTTTCTTTCACGTCACTAAGATGCCTACAGACTAGAACCACTAGGCTATTCCAGATTGTTTCTTGAAGGCCTCACTTGCTTTTGCACTCTCTTGCTCCCTCATGCACATACACACACACACAGAGGGTAAAATTAAATCTGACAAGGCATGCAGATGAAAGCTGGGAAATAGTGCAATTATCGTTTCCCATGTAATCTTCAGTCTTTTGTGCACAGATTTTAGGGTACAATTTATAAAACTACTATGTCATTTTGAACAAAGCATGGATGTGCTCTGGGAAAGAATGGGAGTCATGACATGAAGACAGTGTTACCTTCAGAAATCAAAAGGTGAATGAAGCAGTACCTCAGGAAAAATTACTATAAGCTCCAAGATCAGTAAAGTTAAATTTCCTTGAAACCTGATAGTTTTCTTGGCTTTTTGTTTCTAGTTTCAAATAAATTCATAACATTCTTCATTAAAAAACTTACAATTACAACCCTTTTGACCTATTTGTTCAGTTAAATACTGCTCAAAGAGGATGCAAGATATGTTAAGAGGCACTTTGCTACAAAAAAAAAAAAAAAGAAGAAAAAAAGCTTAAATCCAAACACATCAGGCAGTGCATGTTGATAAATGTTGAAACAGCATTCTGTTTTTCCCCATGTTCTGAGAAAAGATGTTGGAGAAAAAAAAAAAAGTTAACATCTTAAGGAGCCTTTTGATTTCAAAAGTTTCTCCAAGTCTCATGACTTGTACAGCTGAATCCTGCCTTGGGGAAAGGGATGAGACAATAACATGCTTCAGTCTTTCAGTGTGGTGTTGGATAACTCCCTGAAGCTGAACTTTTCCTAGGTCAGTTGCTAATGGGCTGTTCATTTTCTGGTTGTCTAGAATCACATTCCTGGATGTCACCCACAAAAAACTTGGATCCTCATGATGGCACCTGAAGGTGTTAGAGACTGTACTTTGAATATTTAATGTTTTATAATACTAAGCTACCTGAAAAAAATCCAGATCCTACCTGTCTTCAATTTGGCAAATAAAAGTAAAAAATGGTCAATCTTCATGTCTGTACTGTATTTTGCAATTTGCACTGTGGGAATGACTATAATGCTCCACTGTGAAAATGAAATGCTTGTGAAGTGTTTGTTCTCTATTGACATATCCCATAATTAATCTCAAGATAAAATGAATAACATTGTTTTCAGATGTGGGTTTGACTAGTACGCAGTAAATGGGCCACACAATGAGTAACAAGGAAAAATTATTGAACAGCTGTTAATGAAACCAAACAAAGCTGTCCCCATGTATCTAGTCTGAGCACAGAATTATGCAGAAAAAAAAGAGACCTCTGGAGATCATGAAGTCCACCCCCTGCTAAAGCAGGTTTGCCTATTGCAGGGTGTCCAGCACCATATCAAGGCAGGCTTTTGTCTTCAAAGGAGAGTTCACAACCTCTCTGGACAGTCTGTTCCAGGGCTCTGTCATCCTCAAAGTAAAGAAGATTTATGTTTAGGTGGAGCTTGCTGTATTCCATTTTGTGTCTGTTGTCTCTTGTGCTATCACTGGGCATCACTGAAAAGAGATTGGCCCCATTATCTTGGCAGCCAGCCTTTAGATATTGATAGGCATTGATAAGGACCTCTCACAGTCTTCTCGAGGTTAAATAGCCTGAGGTCCCTCAGTCTTTCCTTGTAAGAGGGATGGTCTGGTCCCTTAATCATCCTCATAGCCCACCATTTGGACTCTTCCCAGTAGTTTCTTGTTTCTCTTGAACTGGTGAGCCCAGAACTGGACATAGTACACCAGATGTGGCCTCACTAGGGCCATGCTATCATCTATCTCATGTCATGTCATCTCATCATCTCATCTCATCTTACATCATCATTTTTCCTACATCATTTTTATGTATATTTGACAGGGAAATGAAAGAAAATAAGGGGATATTTTCAGGTTCCCATCCCTGCATTTATACAAGAAAAATTGTAATACTGCTTTACATATAGCTAGGATGACCAAAAGGCAGAAACATCTCTTCTATCATCTCTGTTCCTCTTCTCCTGATCTCTGCAGAGACAGAATTTATAGCTCAGTCTATTGTGATATTGAGTATTTCCATACTTAACAGGTATTATTTGGAAATAATTTATTATTCATGGAAAAGATTTATTACTCAAATGGCTTAAATTTAAGAGCTATGCATTTTACCAAATATTAAGGTTTAGCCCTGGAAAAGAGAAGAAAGAAATATGTAAGAGTCAGATTTAAATGTTAACCTAAGTTTTGGGATAAAAAATTATTATTTTTTTTAAATTTTAACAAAAACTTTTATAATTTTTTATAATGATAAACAACTCTTTCACAATTAATATATCTCATCTAAAAAACAAAACACAATATCTGTATCATGAAAAAAAGCCACCAATCTGCCACAGAAAGCAAAAAAGATGGCAATCTTACTTGAACTGATTTACTACTGTGAAGTAAGTCATATACATTACAAAAACACTCCTGATAATAGTGACAGATCCATCATGCAGTAGTGTTGGCTCGGCAGCCTTGTTTAAAATGCCAGATTTCCAGCCTTCATGTGTTGGCAATCTGTCTGGACACTAATTTAAACACTAATTTTCGAAAACTAAACACATTATTTATACACAATTTATCATGCTGGTGTGTCTATGTTAGCAAAGCCAAGATGATGCCTGAAACATCACTGAGTTTAGCAGGATAATTATGATTTCATTTTTATCCACTTGATAGCAGGGGAAGATTGAGCTAAGCTGTACACCAAAATCACTGCACTGAGCTTCCTCATTGTGCCCCTGATCACCTAGTTGTGTCATGAGGAACCCAGTAACCATTTTCTGCTTCCTGAATTGCTCATTCTCACCTCCTGACTTTTCTTTATTTATTGATAGGAGTGACCACTGTATATATATAGCTTTACAATCTACTGAGACCATCTGTAGGTAGCTTGAGGGATGGCTGTGCAAGATTCAGGGTTCTTTGCTACAAGTGGGTAAAGAACTGTGTAGAAATCTCATCAAATTTCAAAGTTAAAGGCTGATATTGAAGCATTCGTCACCATATTCCAAGTGTTGCTCTTCAACAACTTACAAGACCATGAAAACTTGAATAATCCTGATGTTTCCTGAACCAAGTTTATTAAAATCCTGAAAACATATGAAATATCTGTGATTTTCTTTAAGTCATATGTTGATGCTGTAATAACAAAGACAAAAGGAAAACAGGGGCATTCCCATTTCTGCAGCTACAATAAGACAGCAGCAGCAGAAAAGATAGGTCCCATACCTCTGCACATACTTTGTGATGTGTTACAGCAGTCTGGGACTTTGAATAAAAAATCCTTCCTTGTTTAACACAAAAACATCTATATGGATTGGATAAATCTTCAGCTGATGTAATGTTTCCTGAGATATTATAGTATGTATGGGTGTAGGCATTTATGCATACTTGTATGTATAGACTTTTCCAAATGCTCACTCAATTTTAGAGACTGTAAGCACAAAGCTAAAGCTTGCAAGTACTGATGTAATAAAGTTGGTTATGGGACAGATTATGTAGGTCCACCCTTTGGCAGACACAGTTTAGAAGTGCACCTGATATTTTCAATACTTACTTCCTCTCCCTTTGACATATTAATCTGCTGCTGGAAAAGTCAGACATTTCCCTCCCCTTCTTTGGCTGATGTTTTAGCTGTCTTGGCCAGTACACAATGTCATACAGTGCAGCTGAGTTGGGGGAAATTATACATAGCAGTCAACTGGATAATGGAAAGAATATAGACCCTGGAAATTATGGTCCTCCAGTATTTTTGCACAGAAACACCCTTACCTCCAATATGAACATACCCCCTGATGAAACAAATGCTTTCATATAGCCTTGTGCAAAAGCTGATTTTCAGTCTGTCATATGACGTCAATTGTTTCACCCTTCAGTTTATGAGGTGTTGTGCAAAGAGATATTTTATCTATTTTTGTAGTGCCCAGACAGAAATAACAATACCCCAGCATAACATTCCTGTTACTACTGTATTCTATAGCCCCCTGGAAGCTGCAGCTAAAGAAGTAGGGCATGTCATGTTCTGGCTAGAAAAGCATCTCAGGTGAAATTACTTCTTTTCATAAGATGTCATGAATCTCTTTTTCAATAAAAGCAAGTACCATAAATACAGGCTTTGCTTTTATGAAGTGCTCTATGGACAGCGACAGGAGTCCACATCTTTACCTTAATACTCACTGTGATAATTCAGCTGTTCCAACATCAATAGTTCCTAGGAAAAAACTCTAGGAATACAAAAGATAAAGTTGTCCTCCTTCACTTAAAGATACCACCTAAGTCTCTCCATGAAATCTCTAGGAAGTAGATTCTGTTACTTTATTCAGCCACAAGAAGGCTCTGTTAATTTTAATCAATCAATAGCTAAGTGTAGTGGTGTTCTGATTACCCCCATAGTGAAAGGAGTCTCAATGTTTTAGAAGCAGAAGAAACACTTGCATCTTCAACTTATTGGCAGACAAAAGGAGTGTCTGGACAACTGACAAAGGAAGGGAGTACATTAAGCACTTTAATAGAGTTTACTGTAAAGTAAGTCCTAAATGTCAAGTCTAGCACCTTCCTGACTACCATAAAGAAATTTGATATACTGCTTTCCATTGCCTCAGTAGGTAACCCTTAGAATGGTATTCTCCCTAAGAGGAAATGATGTCCAAATCAAATAAGGCAGTGCTACAAGTCCAGATGGCACTCTTGACACAAGTATATATACAAATGAGGGCTGTTTTAGAAGGTGATGGACCAGACAAAACCCAAAGATGCCGTTTCAAGATCCGTATCCAAAGAACTTAGGAATCTTTCTTTCCTGATCATGTCAGACATGATGTAAACAGTTTGGCTTTTGCTGAGAGTGAAAATTACCACTTTTCACCTCCACATTCCCATTGTCTAAAAAGACACACAGATAATTAGGCAAAAGAGTGCATGGAAGCAGCTAACATTTAATATTTACCAAATGTAGGCCTAGGTTAAAGATAAAATAAAGTTTTAGAGACTTTGCAGTCTGACAACTAATTCTGACATTTATCATTTTTTGTGGTTTGGTCACCACTGATACATGATTAGATCACTTTGAAAGCTGAGCAGTGTCTGGGATTATAAATCTCAGTGGTTGTGGTTGTTGGCAAAAATCCCATTGGATGGCCAAATGTGGCCTCTCAGCCTTTTGTTGGGACTCTGTGTTTGCACATATAGAAACCCAGACACAGCTATGCTCTGCAGTCTAGACCAGTTCTTTGGATGGAAGCTTCTAAGGGAAAAAGTGTACCCTCTGCATTCTATGTAAGGCACTACTATGCAGTATGCTTCTGGACGCTGTGGAATGTCCAGCTTTTGTCCATTAAGCAGTACTACTAATACACTGGAGTCAAGGATAAATCAGCTTTCACTGCATGAGCCATGGCTTGTGAAGATGGCAGCTGAATGGCTTAACACAAATTCTATTAGCCTTTAGCAGGTCTTGGGACACTGTACTGATCCACACTCATTATTTTTTTTATATTGGAATATTTATGTACCTGTAATATATATTGTCTCATCACACCATTAAATAGACTGGTGTTATAATTCTGACAGAATATCTTCAGCAGTTGAAAGCTCTGAGCTGAAGATAGGAAAGAAACAGAACAACATGTTCTTGCAGTAGTTTGCATTTATTTAATGAAGAGACATTGCAATGTAAGATAACTTGGGTAAATATAGCTAAATATGCAGAAAGTCAAGGATGTACTTTATATCTCTGTGACATCAATTATCCTGTTCCTCTCATACAGCAGTTTTCTGTATACTTACGTAAACCTGGGTTACATCCAGTTTAAACACATTCCTGCCTGTGTTGCCTTTTTTTCCAGATTGTTCCACTGGAACTTGCCCAATACAATTTATACTGGCTGACATAGTAGTTTCTCCTCATGATATTTCTTCTGAAAATCGAGACTTACAAAAAAAGGTCATGGTTTACACACCATTTTTCTCCAGTAAATGTTTGTGTCCCTTTATTTTAATCCCAAAATTAATATTTTGTAAATATATTTGGTGGGAAAAAAACTAAATGTAGTATCCTCTAGTGGCAGGTAGATAACATTGCAACAATGGAAAAAATTAAGAAACAATATGAAAATATAGTTGAAAATGAAGGGCTGCATAATGCTTTATGAAGATCACATGAATGCCATAGCATCCAAACAAGAACCTTAATTTTGTGTTGTGATTTTGTGTTGATATGCACTTTAATAAAACACTAAATAAATATAACTGTATCATCATAAATGTAAACCACTATTCCTATCATCACCAAAACGTTTTATGCTATTAGATCAAATTAAGACAGTGAGGGTCAAATAGAATGATTATTTGTGCTAGTCTAGACTCAGATTAGTAGTGGGAAAAAGAAAATAACCTTGTCACAGGACTAAAAAGAAGAGATAGTTTTATTACTATAATAGAGATTTGTTTGATGAGAGTTTTATAGTAATCAAGCTAATCTGAAAATACAGATTCACAATGCACAGGGGTTTTCATTCAGTAACTGAATGTAAACCACAATATGGTGTGTAACATTTCAAACTTTAACCACAAAGTGATGTAATGTTTGATATGTTACCTGACTATAGACCTATAATCAGCACAAATATTTTATTTATTAGCTTTTTCTTAACAATTTAGGCTTGTTGATAACCCTAAATTGATGGTTTTTCTATTATTAAAAATTTGGTGGGAAAGGAGCACAGCAGATTGGAAGGTCCTTATTTAAAAACCACAAAAGCTCCTGAAACAAACAAATAAAACTCTGTTATTATATATTGATATATACAGAGGAAAAAAAAATCTTACAGAAGAATCTCATGTAAACATTTGTATTTCTGTTGCTGTCTGTGTTAGATTAAACTGAAAGTGGTGGATCCACTTTTTTTCTTCTGAAGAAATAATGTTTTCTCATATTCATTTGTATATACAGGATTAATTGTCCATGTTAGGCCTTTGATGCTGAACTAACCACTCTTGTCCCGAGATTTCCCATTGCCACCCTTTTTTTTTTAAATTAAGCTAGTTGGAAATGATCCATCTGAGTTTTATTGGAATTAGAACAGTTAGTCATTAAACAACAGATTTGTAAGAATATGGCTCACAGTCTGTTCTCATTTACTTTCTTCCTTGGGATTTATCCCATTGAAATCCCAAGAATTGTTTTGAGTTACACCCTAAAATTGAAACCAGAATGAGACCTGTGGATTTTACAGATCAGATCACATGATCATTTGCTGAAACAAGGGGATACTGGATAGACTTGAGGAAAATCTGTTTTGTGGCATTCAATAAATGAATATTTCAAATCTATAATTTTTCAACTTAAAAGAATGCCCTTCTCAATAAATGAAAGGTGGTCTCCTAAAGTACCCCTTACAAACACATAAAAGAACATTTAAATCCATAAAGCCAGATTTGTGCTTGTTGTATGTGTAAGGATTTCGCAAAACTATTTGTTAAGTAAAATGAGAGAAAAATGTTTGTGTTCATGTGCTTATTGCAGTGTGGGAAACAAGGAAAATAACACCACCTTGGTTTTCATGAAACGAATAGTGGTCACTAATTTTTACAGACACTTTAGTAGCAGACAGCCAGAAAGGATCAGAAGCAAAAGCACATGCAGTCCCTTGTTCCCAAGATATGGCTTTATGAAGCATAACCTGTTTTAGAAATCTATCAACTCTGATGAACACGTTTAATAGTTTCATGGATTTTGAGAAATATTATCTAATCTATATTGCCCAAATCAATAAGAATTTTTTCAAAACAAGTAAAATGTTACAAAGCAAAATAAATTCCTTTGAAGTGATTTTGCAATCTACCACAAACCCCAAATGTCTCAGTCTTTTGCTGTAGAGACCATATTAAACATGGAAAAAGAACAAGAATTCATCTTATGTCAGCTCCTGTGAAGAGGTTATAATTAAGGACAATAATTAGTCCCCGTTCTAAGTGCTCTTTTCTGAAATGGATACATTGTACAGAAAGCAGAGCAAGAATATTAATCTATGTCAAATGCACTATCATTGACTCAGCATACACTAAAAACCCTTTACAGTTGACATAGGTAATAGTGGAACTCAAATGTTGCTAGGCTGTTTATAACACAGATACAAACCAGAGCTCTGTAATTTCCCTCTGTCCCTCTCTACTTAGTAATTAATGAAATTATAGGCTAATGCAACTTTAGAAGTCTAAACTTCTGGATCTCTTGCCAACTCACCTCCAACAGAGTTGGTCTTCTTAAGTAATTATTATTGTTATTAGGTGCTAAAACATTATGTAGATAAAGTGCTATGGAAATGCTGTCTTACAGGGTGAGGTGTTATAAAGGTTCCAGGGACATAACAATACTATAAAATGGCTTCTTTCTTGTAGTATGGAGAGGCAAGTGATGTGTAACTGGGAGCTTCTAAAGGTGCATTTCTTATTCCAGAATGATTCAGCAGATGAGGTGTAAATGTTAAACAACCACAGTGATGTCATCGCCTCACATGTAAATCTCTGGAACAAGACCCTGGCAGCACAGGTAATGATGTTACTGTATTATAAGTAAGCCAAATATTGTTTAAGCAGTTGTTGCAGATATTTCCCTACTGCAAGCCAAGTGGACTTGCCAAAAAGTTCTCCTAAGGCTTAATAAAGAATAAGTTAACCATGATCTATACGTCAATAAAAGAGCTGAATCAGCCTTTATAGCTCTAGAGGATGCAGTAACACAATAAATATTCAGGTGGCTTACCTAGCAACACTGCAGTAATCAATCTTTGTGCTTGCATGATTCAAGTAAAGGCTTCATCATATTATTTTTATTCATATGGTGTATGTATTTTCTCACCGTAAGAGTTTTAGAAGCAGCAGCCCCTCCAAGGAAGTACTAGTTGTCAGTGCTCCCTTAAAGAGCATCAGTCAAGAACTGTTAGAACTGCTTGCAGCTGGGGTCTGAATTAAAGAACAGATGGGGCTGGAGAAAAGTCACATGCAGGACAAAACATGAAGGACAAGAAGGTGATTGGGAGTAGTCAGCTTGGATTCACAAAGGGAAAACACACTTGACCAACCTGATAACCTACAATGAAATGTCTGGCTTGATAAATAAGGGAAGAGCCATGGATAGTGTGTATTCTGAGCTCAGTAAGGCTTTTGGCACTGTATTCCATGAAATCCTCATAGACAAGCTGATGAAATATGGGCTAGATGAGCAGACAGTGAAGTGATGAGGCTGAACAGTTGAGCTTGGTGTTGTGATCAGTGGCATGAAGTCTAGCTGAAGACTAGTCACTATCAGTTTACTTCAAGGGTCAATATTGGGTTCAACCCTATTTCAACATCTTCATTAATGATCTGAATGATTGGGAAGAACATTTATGTACATTTCACATATATGAAATGAGCACCTGATCTATGGGGGCAGGATGAGAGAGGTGAGACTGTTCAGCCTGGAGAAGAGAAGGCCCTGTGGAGATCTTATAGCGGCCTTCCAGTACTTAAAGGGGGACTACAGGAAAGCTGGGGAGGGACTCATTATACAGGAAACTGTGGATGCCCCATCCTTGGAATTGTTCATGGCCAAGTTGGATGGCTCTTTGAGCAGCCTGATCTAGTGGAAGGTGCCCTTGCCCATGGCAGGGGGAGCTGCAACTAGAACTTAAGGTCCCTTCCAATGCAAAATATTGTATTATTCCATGACTTTATGGCCCTATGATATATTAAAGCAACATCTACTGTACAGCAGTAGAGTGGCATTTAGTTTAAGCAACAGTAACTTACATTTTGACAGGAAAACAAATTTACCCTTCAAGACTGCTGCCTTAGATAGCCATTTAATCAATATAAGTTTTCACAGGTCCATATGTTCAATGTGGACACACAGAACTTCAGTGCTTCTTGAAAATTATTATAATATTCACTTTTTAGTGTAATGAACCATCAGGAAACTCCTACACTTACAAGCTCCTACACTGATTTTTTTAAGGGTTGATTGACACTTTTTGCCAGTCTGATCAGATCAGGTGAGATCATATTCCATATACATTCCATGGCAATAAACTCATTATCGAGTCTAGACACATGATACCTTAAATGTCATCAAAATCAACTATCACCTTCCTGACTAGCTTCTGAACCTGGTCTAGCCACTTTACTATGGTTTCAGGGAAGATATCCTGATAATCAGGTATACAAAGAGTGGTTTAATACAAGGAGCCAAACAAGATCCCATACTATTGAAACACTTCACTGTGTTCTCAGCCTATTCATGCTAAAACATGCATTTGTATAAAATTCATGTGACTCCTTGTACAAAGAGAGTCTCCATCTTATTGGTACTGGTACATGATACTAAGGTTTCCTCTAAGCTTTCTCTTCTCAGGGCTGAACAAACCCAGTTTTCTCAGCCTTTTTTATATAGCAGGTCTTCCAGTCCTCTGATCATACTTGTGGCCTTTCTCCAGACCCTCTCCAGCCTGTCCACATCTTTTTTATATAGGGGGAACCAAAACTGAATGCAGTTTTGTCACAGGTGAATCACAGGATAGCAGAGTGTGGATCCCCATAGGTTTTACAGAAATCAAAAAAGTTGGTTAACAGATGTGCTCTTGTTAATTTATTGGTTAAGCTATTTTTATTTTTTTCTTTGCTTGTTTTGGCCATAGTCAAAATAAAATCAATAAATGTTAGTATCTGAAGTACTTTATTTTGTCTTTAAGGGGATCCAGACTCTCTGTAGAGGTACTAATAAAAGATGGTATTACTTTCATGTCATATTTCATTCAGATTCATATTTTTTAGCCTTCTGAACTGACTTTTTTCAAAGCAAAAGGTTAAAAATATTTTATGCTTTTACTGTGCCAATTGAAACTAAAACAAATTTGAGCCATTAGCAGGTTACGAGAAACTATCCAGAGAGATTTCACAAGGCTCCTGTCTATGGAATAATATTTTCCTTTCTATGAATTCCATGTATGATCACCAGTCAGTGGCAGACATTCAAAACAGATGTCCACAATTAGCAATCCCACAGTTCCTGGTAGGTGTTTCTTCATGCATTTTTACTGATACATTACTATTGCCTCAACAGTGGACTTCATGTCAATTTTTTTCACTTGTATATACTGTGTGCTGAATAGTCTCAGGGCTTGCTTTGGTAATCTAGCTAGTAATCCTGGGGAAAACTTATACTTTTCCCAGAACTTAATATCTTCCTTTCCACCTAGTCCAGCAGCTTTCTGTTAGTCTGTTTTCCATTGCAGCTTCTGTATTGGATCCATATCTACCAGACAAAACAGCCTGGAGTATTTCCTAGGAAGACCTTAACTACATCTGTCAAGATAACATGTGCTTTGTAGCCTGCCTTTGTTTACCTACTCAATGAAAGGAAAGAGTAAAATCTTGAGAATGCAAAGAACTTCAAGTCACTCAGGTGATTTTTTTTCATTTGGGAAATATGATTCAAATGCCACTTCAAAATGATCCAAACTAACTAGTGCAAAGCTAGTTTAAGAAGCCAGTGAATCAATATTCTTAGGGTATGTATCTAAAATGTCTGTGGGGTTGCTCAGAACCTTGAAGTAAGCTTTTGTTATCATGGACCTGATTGTATCTCATGACTACAGTTATAACTTATGTTTGGGGGATGAGGATTTAGTGTTTTTATATGGTTTTGGATAAGACTATAAGACTATAAGCATCTCAGTAGAACTGGGAAATTACTGCAGAAATATACCTTTGCTAACTTACCCTCCCTTCTTCACATTTCTGTTTTCATATTTTCAGTCTTTATATAAACATATGCATATAATAGATATTTTGTAGTCTAGAAATATTAAGGCAAATTTTATATGGAATTCTAATTCATATTATACAGTGCCTTGACAAAGTACCACCAGTGAATATATATTTAAAAGCAGTTCTTGTCAAGTTAGAAACATACCTTTAGAAACATTACTTCATCTGTTTTATCATCCTTTTATCTTATCCCTACACTATACTGAATTTAGTTTCCCCTGCCCTCTTTTACTCTCCTCTAGTGGTGAATGGCCTCTGGAAAATACTGGGTGTGGATAAACTTCCTTGCTCACTAGGGAAGAGAAGAGTTTTCCCATCCCAAGAAGTGTTGGTTGTTATTGTTCCTCACACCCTTCTGATTCATATAAAATAACTCTGCTTTTCAATATCAGTCTTTTCAACACAGGACAAGTAAAAAAAAAAAAAAAAAAGGGAAATAGTTAGGCATATTATATACAGCAGATATAAAGAGTAGAACTCTTGCCCCTCAGATAAACCAGTTAGTTGAGAGATAATTGCTTCTTCATCTTTTTGATGAAGTTTTGTATGTTCATCCCTGTTATTCAGAGGCACTCAACAGTTGTACAGGCAGATTACATGCAAACTAAATAATACTGAGCTTTTTGCACAATAAATTCAAATGCTAGCTATCTACCATAAAACACAGGAGGGTGTGTTGTGTATTTACATATGGACAAAGGGGACTCCACCTATTTCCACTTGGGATTTATCACTATCCTCTCCAATATTCATTCCAAGGATGGAAAATGAATTAGATCATATAAAACTCATAGGAGTTGCTGCTAAAATGCTGGTTTGTATTCATATCATACAGTTGTCACAAATGTACTGGAATGAATGCCAACATAATATTCAATTGTCTAAAACTAATATTTAAAAAAGATAATCATCATGTTTTGATAGTGAAATGACTTGTGATTTGAACTGTATGATAGACACATTCTATGTGAAAGTTACACATTTTATTCTTCCTTATGCTAAGAAACAAGTCCTATCCTTCCCTTCCTTTGAATGTGATTTTTCTTCTAAAACTTATGTCCTACATTTTTTACACTTTGAATAGTTTAAACACATTGCTAAGGGTTTATAGTAAGGGAAAGAAAACAATATCATTGCAATTATTCCCCCTTGTCTTTTCTTCTGCCTTTTTCTAGAATACCTGTAGGGTAGGGAGGGAATAGAAACAATGCCAGAATGTCTATCCAAGAACTTGTTTCATACTTATTCAGGAAGTGAAGAAGTGAATATTTTTTTTTCTGAATTTCACTGTTAGCATGCCAAAAACCTCAAGAGTATCTTTAAAAAGGATGTTAAACATAGATAAATATTTGTCAACAATTCTAGGGCAAATCTCTTTCTACAATATTTGAGCTATATCAGACACAGAGTGAAAACATTCACCAAACTCAGGATTTACAACATGAAAAATATTGTAAATTCTATAATTTACTGGTAGGGATTTAAATAAATTCTGGACAAGCACTTTTTAGCATGTATTTAATTCTTTACATCTAATTCTTTGCTTGTTCTGTACAGACCATCAATATGGAAATTCAATACACTGAGTTTACTTAACATACATTCCTTCCTCTCAGCTATTATGAAAATTCAAGTGTAAATAATTTCTCATATGCAAGTACTTCATTTTAAACTGCAAAGTGTGATAAACCCTCAAAGATTTTTTGGTAAATTGTTGTGAGAAATTGAGTAAATGCCAGCAAACACATCCATAACTAGGATGAAAAGTAACACACTAACCACACACATCAAATAATGTATTGATTTCATTAAAAACATGTTGGATACTTAACAAAAAGTGTTGTTACATATACACTGCGAGAGAAGAAATTTAAAGTTAAAAAGGGAAAAAAGTAATTCCACAATAAAAATAGTTTCAGAGGCCCAGGGTAAATATAAGACAAGCATTGCAGTTTTGCTAGTCTCAGAAAAAAAGCAGTTTTAGTTTATGAAAAAAAGCTACTGATTTTGATAGGCTAATTCTAATATTCAGAAATATGTTTTGAAGTTGTGTTTTATGAAACTCTCCCACACAGTCAAAAGACAGCCTACCATCCCCTCAAGTGCCCATTTAATGGTTACAAATTATCTGCCTCTTCTGATTTGGTTCATGTTCTCCCCATTTTACCATACTTACATTAACTGAAATTGGCTTAGAGAAAGATGTATGCTTTGATCTCATTTGATCAGCAAGCAGCTTTTGGGATAGCTAACAGGCAAAACCCACCCTTTGAACTTTAGCACACATTGCTACTTGCTCACTTTTATTTTCCCAGGCTTCTGTAGACCTTTTCGTTATGACGAAAGCAGTATTGAAGAACTGTGACTTCCACTTATTATTTCAAAAGGTGTGTCAGGACAAAGCTGGATGTGGAAACTTCTGCTTTTTGTGGGGGGGAGGAGAGGGAAGGGGTGTTATTTCTTTCTAAGGTGAGAAGCAGGTCTCAAACAATAAACTGCACAGGAAAAATTACTCATCTCTGATACCATTCCAGGGGAAGGGAGTGCTAAGCCTGAACGCGTTAGAGGAAGTTTTATGTATCTCATTGACCTCCAATATGCTTATGAGAAAGTGTCATTCAAAAGCCTTGTGTGTTGGCTCTTCTGAAGGAGCTTGGAAGACAATCCATCTGCATTGTTTATTAGGAAACATTTTATTCCAAAGGAAAAGGCAAATCAGGTTTTACCCATTAAAATTTTCTTGCCAAAAGGATCATATTCTGACTTGTTATAGAATGATGTGATATAATTTAACAAAGATCCAGAGAAAGACACACAAAAGTGACCAAAAAAAAAAATTTGTAATTGTGACAATCAATCAATATCAGTCAAACAACAGTTGCAATGGTACTATCACAGCATTAATCAAATAAAAATTAATTAATCAAATCCACCGTAGATGAATTCTAAAACTGATTTTAAATTGAACCACATAGAGAAGAAAATTGCATTTTAGACTACGAGGTGTAGGTTTACACTATATTCAGCTGAATACCTTCTCTAAGATACTAATTTTATAATTGCATCCTATTTCATAGTCTTACACATATAAGAAATGAATTGTACATCACAACAGTTTTCTTTTTTTCTAACCACAGTTGTGTGGACTTGTAGAAGAGATTTGGCTGGAAGAAGTGTTAAATGCTCACACATCTGTTTGTGTGGCTTTTGGTTGCTTGTCACAAGTAATGAATATAAATGTTCAGAGTTAGCAATAGACCCTTCAAAATAGCATTTTCTCTTTTTTTTTTTTTTTTTCCTTTGAGGTTTGCTTTGTGTTTTGTTTCTCTCCTTTATTTTTTTTTCTTTTTTTTTTTTGTTTCCTTATCCATGGTTTTTTTTGTATATTTGTTTTTTAATACCAACAGTTTAACCTGCCCCAAGCTCTCCTCCTCCTCTCAAGGGGATT
>JAOEGS010007376.1:0-10701 GCA_025447755.1 Corythornis vintsioides | reverse complement strand
TCCAGGAATGATTTCTGGGGGATTATCCCAGTTTACATGGCAAGGAAGGATTATTTTTTTTTTTTTTTTTTTTTTTTTTTCCCTCTCCGTGGTTTCTTCTGCATATTTGATTTTTACTGACAAATGTTGAACCAGCCCAACTCTCTCATCCTGTCCTCATAGTGTTTACAGCCCTCTGATCATTTCTGTGGCCCTGTGGACCAGCTCCAACAGATTCATGTCCTTCTTGTAATAAGGCCTCCAGAGATTGATGCAGTACTCCAGGTGAGGTCTCACCAGAGCAGTGTAGAGTTGATCTATTGGACACGCTTCTTTTGATGCATCCCAGGATGCTATTTTGGTCTGTAAGTGTGCATTGTTGGCTCACGTAAAGCTTCTTATCCACCGGATCTCCCAATTCCTTTTCTGTAGGGCTGCTTTCTATCATGTCACACCCTAGCCCATATTGATAATGAGGATTGTTCCAGGTGCAAGACTCTGCACTTGGTCTTCTTGACCCTCAATGAATAAGGATCTTGAACATTTCTAACCTGTATCTGATAGCAAACAGAAAAGATAGCAGCCAGCTGGAGGTAAGAGGATGACCTAGTTCTAAAAATGCCAACCCCGGCTAAAGCACAGTAGGTGTGCATATGTCAGGCATCTAGGGCATAGTCTGCTGGATCGATTTGGCTTCCTGATACCACCCTAGAATGTTTCAAACAGGCAAGAACATGAAATAATCTGGCCCACTATACATGCAGTGACTGCATCCTCAGTTAAATAACAGAGGGTATAAAAAGTACCTCAGATTTTTTGCCAGCTAATAATTATCATATTATTCCATCTTGTGTTTTCCTGAGGGCATTGGCACTTCATTTGTCAAAAGCAGCCCTCTTTTATAACCAGTATTTAGAATGTCCAAACATTTCCACATATATATATATTCCAGAAAAGTAAGAAGAAGCTACCTATTTTATCTTCCCCTATAGGTAAGCTCTAACAAATGAATAAAGTTTGAGATAACACACAACATTTGGGGCTCTTAGTTAAGTATCAGAATATATTAGATGTTGAAAGGCTTGGGAAAGGTGTGTTATTTGTTAGATGTGGTAAAAAAAACCCCAACAAAATAATTTCTAGCCCCAAGAAATCCATTCTCATTGCTCAGCACACAATACAGACATGAGCCAAACAGAACACATAGGAGAGAATTTAAGACAGTAAGGAAACATTCACGTGAAAAAAAAATAGAAGGTGCTTTCTTATTGTTAAACAGAATAATATAAGTGATGGTAGTGAGGGGAATTGCATTGTTTCTCATCAAGGAAAGATTTAAAAGTGAGTAAAATAGTGGTTTTATGAGTAGTGAGACCTTCAGGAGAGAGACCAGAGAGCTGAAAGTCCTTCAGGTAAAATGGGTGAAGGACTTTGAGCAATGCCCAACAGCAAAGTTCTACTTAACTGCAACAGAAGATTTGAACCCTGGAAAAAAAATCATATAGTCAGAGTTCATAAATAAGAGCATGATCAGATGCATTTTACATATGTTTATGAATGAAAACAGGGAAAATATTAAAGCTTTAAAGGGGAAAAATGTCAATAGTCACAGCCTGAACAGTAAGTTTACAGTATTCATGAACACTAATCTTAACAGAAACATACATCAAGTGCTGGTTATTAATTTTTTATTGTAAAGACAACTATTTGGATGAGGTATTAGCATGGCATCTAGTCCCATCTAAGACCTGCTACAGTAGGTACTTGACAGTTTGAGATATTCTACCTTCTCTATGCAAGGATGTCTGCATTGCAACTCAGAGAAGGTGGAATGGGAGGAGAAAAAAAAAAAAAGAGCAAGAAAATAATTTCTCCCATTATATAAACAGAGGCAGATCATCTTGTCTTTGCATTCTAAAGGAAGAAAGGCTACATCTCCCGAGAAGATGGAGAGCTGTTCTTCTCCATTAGCTGAAGGCTCCCCAGCATGTTTCCTAGTCAACTATGAAACACAAAGAGACAAGAGCTCCTATTTAATAGGAGAAAGCAACTACATTAAGATACAGAGACATAGGCATGCCATAGTAGTAAAAACGTTGAATCTAAATACAAAGCTTGAAAGCAGTAAAACAAAGGGGGTCAGGGAAGACTAGTGAATCATTCTTAGTTAAATGAATTTGTTTGAAAGCACTTTGTGACCACAGTCACTTGAAGGCTCAGAGCTCTACGTGAACCTACAGTATATGACAGACAGAATATCTGTGGGGCAAGAACCAGCTGTACAAAGATTTGTACATTCACATATATTGCCTGCTGAATAAAAAAGACATACATCTTTCCTGTTTGTCTATTCAGTAGCTTATTAGTGCTCCTGAACAATTACTACCTCTGACAGTTGATGTGTGCTTCACAAAATTGTGCCATACTTTGCTGTTATTTAGGGATTAAATTCTGTATGTTGATACATAATTCTGCTTCCTCCACAGCTGCAAGTAAGATTTATCTATTAGCTGTTTGCTTCACAAGTGATGGTTTTAATATTCTTACCACACTGTAAGCACTCAGCTTACAAAACAGAAGGATGACTAAAATGGTGACAACAGCTCTTTGCTATGAGAAGTAAAGAAGACTACATCTGGAACAACATGATGAAAACATTATGAGGAGCTCTCTAAAAAAGAGCATAAAAGTTAACTCAGCCTGGATGAGAGAAACTTTGTCAAGTGTGAATGTTTTGTTGGGTTTTTTTGGCTTTTTTTTTTTTTTTATAATGCCTTACTTTTAAGAGTTTATTTTGGGTTTTGTTTACTTTTCTTAATATGTGGAACAGTAGACAGGCACCTCCTTTCATGTTTGGAAAATACACTTTGCATTTATTTTTTAATATTTTTAAAAATCCAAACTTAGAACGAGAACTGCAGAGACCTGTGTCTTGAAAATCTTAAAAATCTCAAATTTTCATTAAAAAAAAGGTGTTCATGTAGATGTAGTCAGTTGGAAGACTAGCTTCTTTCATAGCACACTAATACCCACACTTACAAAGAACAATATACACGTTTACTAAGCAATAGCTGATTCCATACCTGTCTTGCCACAAGTCAGTGTTCCTCCTACACTTACACCTTTGAATCCATGCTATGTCAGTGAGTTACAGTTCATCTCAGACAAGTATTTGGACTTCCTTCTTCTGGCTTGTGACTTGTAAAAGCAGTGGAAATGTTGTAGGTCCGTACCTTAAGTATGAGATATGGTAGCTTTTCAAGAAACTAACAGTCAGACACAAAATTCCTGGGTGAACATCTAAGTTGGGGAAGAAAACATGTTGCATATTGGAAAAAAGCTACAACATTTCCTAGGACAAGAATCCTCAAATGTTGTTTACAGAACTTGATGCAATATTTTTGCTTGGCTTTTCAAAACAAACCCAAGTTGAAGTTCCACAATCTCTCTGAACCCTGACAACCCCAGCAGCCAAACAGTTTAGACTCATCCCATGTCTGGAAATCTAGCTCCAGACAGGCAAACTGTTGGTGAGGTAGGCAAGTTTCCATGGAAACCTGCCTAGTTTCTGTCAAGAATAACTAAGAAAAAAACAACTTGTTCCACATAATGTTTTGATTACATTGAATCTGAATTTTTTCAAATAGTTGTATTAATAGACTACTTAGACTTGTATCTGGGAGCTAGTTTTGAAAGACTGATTTAATAGAGTAACACACTGTGATCTCAAAGAAAGTCTGCTACTGACTTCCTCATGAGGAGTAAACCTCTCAAGGCATCAGTCTTTCTACTTGGGCAAAACCCTATGACTCTGTCCTGCATACACATCCATAATGTGTGTGCAAGCATGGATGTACACTCGCTTGTGTAAAGTGTCACAAACCCACAAATACTACCATCAAGAGTTATATCTCAGTTCTTTCAGCATTGTTTATTCATGTACTACTATTAATTAGGTGACGGTAAAGACGTTTCTGAGCCTTATTATTCTATTAACAATTATTTGAAGACCCTTTTTTTTCCCCTTGAATACCAGTAAAAGATTCTAGCACATTGTTCCATGGTAAAGCTTTTAAAGAGCTTAACAAAACAGATACACAGTGTTGTTGATAAGGTAAAAAAAATCAGGCAGACATCTTATGTTTCAGCAAAACTTTAACAAATTCAGGATTATACATTGTAAAGTAGAGGAGGATATTCAGAGCATAAGACAATACTAGTACACTAGCACTTTTAGTTATATTACCTTAGTCACTTAGTCTGCTATAATGAAACACAGGGCAGCAACAGATGACAGCCCACATTTATCCTTAGAAGACACCAGAAATATATTTTCTCTGCTGAAGATGCAGGATGTGTTTGTATGCCCTCTGAAAGGAAAGCATATAGTTCAAGATGTGCAATATGCCCTTCACTATAATATCAGAAAAATGTTCTTCAAATGCAAGTAATTTATACCCCTGAACATAATAGATGGACATCTCAGTAAGTACAGTTATACTCACAGTCAGGCATTCCAACATTTATTTAGCTTGCAGGAAGGATTACAAAATTATTATACTGACATGATTTCTCACAACTCTGGAATCTACAGATCTTTATCTCTCAGTGCATGAGTATGAATTTCTTTCTACAGTGCTTTTTGTTTGCTTCTCTTTGTGGGTAGGGTGATGGGAGGTAAAATTAGATTTTACTACTATGCAATTTACTCATTCTACACCTGAGAACCTCTAGGGCATATTCTATAACATATTGCTTTAAGGGTGTGAGCTTTAGTTTAGATAAAAAAGAGGAGGCACATGTATGTCTAAAAGTTTTTGTGCACTAATAATCACGAAAGAATGCAAGCTTTACTTTAAGATTACAAATTATGTGTTTCACTTTTTTTCTGCTAGTAGAATGTTATTGATATGCTACTTCTTTTTTTTTTTTTTTCCCCGATCTGAGAGCTATTAGGAAAGAATCTCTTGTATAAGTTTTTTTTCCTCATATAAGAGCTATTAGAAAAGAATCCCTTGTATAATCTTTAAGTGCAGCTTTTCTTTTAAGATAGCATTATACAATTAGATGAGAATTCTTACATAACGTTTCTTACAGATAATTAGGAATTTTCAGAAATAGCAACATCATTAGAACCTTAATAGATTTGAGAAATATGGATAGCTATAGTAGAATTGTTACTGTAGACACTAGAACTAATATTTATTTAAAATATAAAGATAATTAATCTGAATAAAGATTCAGGATTAGGTTTTCCTAGGTAATGATCTTTCTTGAAGGTGGAAGCAGTGGTATGCAGGGGTTTCAAATATCTTCACTATTAAAAATCTAGAAAACTGAACACTGAACTTTTCATCTCAGGAAACAAGATGATCTGTTTCCCTTCAGGTATTTTAAAGTTTGGAAGGAAATTTCTCCAGGCCTAACCTTTTAGATCTCCAAAGCAGAGAGCTGTCACATGGATTGATAGGTATTCTCTGACATAGTTCTGTAACTGAAGTGCACAAACAAATCTCTCATCCAAAAACCCAGCTATTTGAATTCACTACAACATTGACCTGACCGTCATAAAGCATATTTGGAGAACTTTACCAGTATATAAATACTGACCCAGAGCATACTGAAATGTGAAAAAATGAATTTTCCTGTCTACACTAGCTTCCTAAATCCTACATTTCTACATCTCACATTCGTTTTCCCTTCCCCCACATCCCCTATTCCCACTGTTCACCATAGCTAGCAAATTCAGTATTGTCTGGCAATCTGCCTGGGAACTGGAACATGATTGCAGTGTATACTGATAAAAATCAATTTATTTTTGTGAGGAGTTTGATGCTTAAAAGATGGCGAGAATCATTCCCACCCAGCAGTCTGCATGTACCACTCTGTTCTGTAAGAAGACTTTGCTAGCATAAACATGAGTTGTTTTTATCCAGTTGCAGTCTGTATTTTTTTTTGTCTCAGCCTTTTGAGTGGTACCATTAAACCTACTCTGCAGTCTTCTGTGCTGCTTGCAAAGCAGAGAATCTCAAAAGGTTTTCTTCCCAGAGACATGATCTCTCCGCAGATTGAACATGAAAGGCAGGTATTGCTTCCTAGGAACAGTTTTAATCTACAGTCAGAGTTATGCATCTGGCTGGTATCTCTCTTCTATAATCTCTCTTCTAGCAACAGCACAGCTACAATGAATTCTCTGTTTGGGCTGAGAACTAGAACATAGATTGTCTCCTTTTCAGTTGGCCCTTCAGCCCTTAGTTGAAGATGCTTTGTCAAATGGAATGTCAATGCTGAGGCATAGAAAATTAGTTATTTGAGATGGGAAACTACAGAGAAACGAAATTTAATAATTTATTCTGAAGAGGAATTTTTCTACACTTTGGATGTGTGAGTTATGTTAGACAAGTCCTACTCTGTCTCCAGTGACATCTGATTGAACTTTTAGTTGGAGAGTTTTAACCAGTTTCTGGGTTTACAAATCTTACTAGAATAGCTGTGACTTGGTTTCATCATCTGGGGGTTTTAATTTTCTAGGAAGAAATAAATTGTTTTCTGATTCTAAACCTGAAGGTTATTTGCTTAGAAAAAGTGACTCATAAAAACTTTACAGAGGAAGCTAGGAAAAGAAAATTTCTCAAAAATAAATAACATGTGGATATTTTTTTTTTACAACTGTAGAGTTTGTAGTTGTACAATCCAGTTAGATATTAATGACACTTAAACATTGTTTCCTTATTAGCAGATTGTAAGCAAATAAAACATGAAAAATAGGTTACATAAACATATTGATGGACTGTGCCAAAATAAGTAGGACTAATAGACATTTCTATTATAAAACACAATAAATCTTATAATTCCTTAGAAATTACAGAAAGCAGTTTTTAATAATCTCTGTACTGAGTCACAAACAAGTGAAGAATAATTTCTGGGTGTTGAAATGAGATGCTATCATACACTCAGTTCTTCGAATTACTAAATGAATCCTAATGCCAAATAAAATCCATGGTGGAATAATTTAAAACAAAATAATCCAGAAGATGTAGTGATTAAGAGCTTTGCACTGTGTGGAATCCACAAAGACCAGGTCTTCTATATGCAGTTTCCACAAGAAGGCTACAACATGTTGCCAATATTGTTCTACCATGCAAGTATAACTGAGGAGAAATACCTAGCTGCAAGTATTCTCAGATAGCAAAATATCCAATTATTGTCATCTTACTTAGTCACCTCACTCATATAAGTATTTAAGCCATTTAAGCCATTTTAAGTATCACCAATAACACACTAAATTAAAGTTTTATATGTATCTGGGTTGAGATTTTCAGACTGCCTGAAAACACTGTGTGTCAGCTAGGGCTCAATATGCATCAATATGCTCAATACTGGCATACAGAACCATTATAGATGTCTAAACATCCTTGGGACCTATAGACTTAAGCTCAGATGTGCCATTTTGGTTATACACGCAAGGTGAGCTCTTTGGAGAATTCCATCTAACCTTAAACACAGAGCTCATTCCAAATTTCCTCACCTGATGTGAATTTCTTTGTCAACTCTTTCAAAGCATCTTATCAAACAATACTCAGAGAAGTATGGAGTCAGATGCAAGCTGTAGTAAGTTTCACTGAAAACAGGAGGAATATGCTGAGCTTGGTGAAAACCCCTCACACACACCCCACCATGACAAGGATTTTTGGAAGCTTCTGGTCTCCCCTCAAGGCACTTCCTCCCTTAGAGTCACTGCTGGGCAAGGCTCAGCCAAGCTCCCCCACAGCACCGACAGCAACAGAGGGGTAGCAAAAAACTGATGAGAGAGATGGGTCTCAGCTGTAGTGCCTACCCAGGTCACTTTGGGATCTCTAGCTGCACCACTCAAGTGCAGACAACGCCCCAGCATTATGGTGCACATTGCAGTGAACATGCACCACTGGTTGGAGTCACAGAAAGTGCTCAGGATCCTGTAGTAGGCCCATAAATTACAGTGCATGGACACTAGCAGGTGCTGGGTTATTGTGAATGCACAGGTGTTAAAGCATAGGCAGATGTTTAGACTGTCAAGATTGTGTGAAAGTGTCAGCGCTGAAAACGCACCTTTGATTAACAGGTCATCAGTGCCAAACAAGAACGCAAAGTGATGGATGCTCATGAACCACCAAATCGTGGGAAATTACATCTGACTATAATTGCAAACTGCATTTCACACACACAGACAGTGTGAGTGCTAGCCTGATAGAGAAAAAGAGCAGAAAAACATTGCCCAGTTTTTTTTTTTAAAAACCACTCCTATGGTTGTGCTACATTGCTCTCTGCCCTCCAGACAGAGCTCTTTCAGAGGAGAGGCCAGGGCACTCAGCCAGACACAGGGCTGTGGATTAAGTTCCCAGCACATAATGCAGGCAGAGAGGGAGGCAAGCAGTTTGAGAGTCTGTGAAATACTCTGAAAGATAAATATAGGTAGTGGATTTATTAACTATCTTTCCTCTCTGAAAACTGTCAGCCTTTCATGAACAGCCAAAATATGAATCCTGAGAACTAATACTCTATACTATAGGGAGAATTTTAGCATACTGGCATTTATTCTAAATGGAGCAATAACTTAGGAATTCCCAGCCTCTTGAATTTTCACTCCTGGGAAGAAGAAATATTGTGTAGTGCTTGCCTTTCTCACCATGCTGTGTTCCTTGCTCCTATCAGCCCATCAAATAAGTCAGCTAGGACATAAGGAAAATACAAACCAATTACTTAAAGAATACAGGTATGTTGGAATTCCAAATACAAAAGAACCTTATCTCATTTCCTCCCTCCCCTGAAAAAAAAGAAAATCTGCTTTTTCTATCAGTCTAAGTCTAATCTCTTTTCTTCAGAATGCAGCAGTATGTCCTATTGTGTCAAATTGCTGCTTATCATTAGGAGGTATTATCAGATTTAACTGAAGAATTATGTAAACTCAAATTGAAGGTGGGAAGTCTTAGAGCTATATGACACATTTTTTTTATCATAAAAACAAATTGAGAAGACTTTATAAGCACACCTAACCTGCACATCCAAAAATAAACAAACCCTAATTCATTACTATAAGAAAATTAAATAGACATTAAATATGGAAGTTTATCAGGTTTTCTGGTCTATACAACTGAAGTCTGTATTTTATACACAACATTTCTCCCAGCTGAATTGAAATGCCAAGAAGAAACAAAGTGGTTTGATTATTACAGATTGTCCCAAACTTTCTGTGTGAAACAAGTGATATTGTGGAACTATCACATATTTGAATGTTTGGCTCTTAATTTGAATGGAAAGAAAAGGGATTCAGAAGAGTTCTATGTACATCTTACTTATACATTTTGTCATTTGCTCTAGCCCAGAGTTTGTTGCTGGAATTTTGTTGCTCGTTTTCAATTCTCAGCTGCAATCAGAGGCAGGTGGGGACAGAAATGCTGCTGATGTAATCTAAGAGCAGGTGTCTGTCCTTGGTAATTAAGCTTAATTAATCTATGGTAATCTTATATATAGGTCTTCTGTTTCTTTTGTATTCACACCACTCCCTTCACAGAGGGTGTTGCTGGAACAAATAGCAGGAACTTTAGAGTTTATCAGAGTTTGTCTTCTTTTACAATATTTCTAATGTGAATGACAGTACAGTTCCAACTGGACCTTAATGAGGTTTTTCAGAAACTGTTCCTGGCATCCTGGATACAGAAGAGGATATCATTAGAATAGGAAGTAAGGAAATAAATGAAGTTGAGATTATTTTTCAGGCATAAAAGGTTACAAAGGAGAACATCATCAGGTAAAAAATGATTAATTTTTTACACTCTCGTCCCCCCTGAAGAAAAACTGAAATTCCAAGACTTCCCCGGTAAGCTAGTAAAATTTTACAAATATTTTCTCTTAAGGAAATCTTGTTTATTATTTCTTTAAATAGTCAAACCAGTGTGACCACTTCATCTACTGTTACTCTTAGATTTGCATAAGCACACAATGGCAAATTTTAAAATTTTCTGACTACAATCTACTCTAAATCTTTATGGTTCTATATATTCTCTATGGTTCTTTTTGTGTGGAAAGGAAATCAAGTTTTCAACTGCACTGTGTGGGAAAAGTGTTTCTTAAAATTTTTTCATGATAACTATTACTTTGTAGGCAAATATATCTGTATGTTGTTGATAGGGGGGTAATGGAATTACAATAATCAGCTTGCAGGCAGCTTTCAGTGACTTCCTGTATTACATTTCAAATCAACAAAGTAATCATCAGGCATAATGTCATTATGTGTGTCCATTCAGGCTTTTGACCTTTAGATGGCCCATTAAAGAGAGGAAGACCAGTTCCTATCCATGTTTTGGCAATAGATGAGATTTTCCTGCTGTAGATACACATTTATTCAACAGGAGTTACAGCCCAGTTGACGTCCATCTGATTTGGAAGTTTCCTTCCTCTTCACTGGAATAGGAAACACATATAATTATGGGCTAGTCCATTAATGAGTTTTAAGGAGGAGATTATAAAAAAAGGAAAACACTGTCTATATAGATAGAAATTATGAACTTTAGATAACTGCTGAAAGGAGAGAAAATAACGTGTTGAATCTTTACAGCTTTTGAATTGACATATTTGCTAACAAAATTAATCCAAATCGACTAACAGAAGGAAAAAACATATTGCTCTTGTGGCACTGCCTCTCTACTTATTACACAAGTTGCAGGCTGGGAAAAATAAAGTAAA
>JAOEGS010007375.1:0-20890 GCA_025447755.1 Corythornis vintsioides | reverse complement strand
TTGCCTCTCGTCCTGTCATTGGATGACATTGAGAAAAGTCTGGCTCCATCCTCTCTACACTCACCCTTAACATATTTCTAGACATTTATGAGGTCCCCCCTGAAAGAGGAGTTTTACTGCAGTAAAATGACTCTTTTCTTTTTAATGTCTTAGTTGAAGAAATATCCCTTCTATACAATAAGTAGGGTGCATAATATAGAGTAGTTATTTCAGTCCAAGGAAGCAGACAGACTTTTCCATTCTGTGGAGATGGGCACTGCAATCTAACATGATAAGTTAATGATGGGTAAGATGAGCATTCTCATGGTGGGATTTGTACATACTGCCAAGTTCTTAATGTTCAGAAAATGCCTGAAAACTTGCATCTGCTCTCTTGGGAAGCTGCTATAGCAGTTAATTCTATCCACAGAATATTTAACATTTTTCATTGCTCTTTGATGGCACATGTTCCCTGAGGTAGCTTACATAAGGTATCGTATTTCTAACTTGAAGCCAAATTAAGACCAGACATAAAGTAATTGCTCTTTGCTGATGTTTTCTATAATTCAGCATGGATGGCATATTAACTTACTCATATTTTTGGGCACCTAAATGAAAAACACTTCTTTGCTGAGAGTACTTTTGTCAAACCTAAAGTTTTTTTTTTCTAAGTATTTCAGGTTCCTGACCTGAACATTTGCATTTTATATAAAAAGACCCCAGAAAATTGGGAGAAGGATGCCATATACCAGCTGAATGAACAGATGGGTAGGAGGCATTTTTTAAAGTAATCATCTGGCTTTGTATAAAGTGGAAGGGAAAGTTTGTGTTTTCTCAGAAAAACACTTGACACAAGTTCTGAAGTTTCTTGAAATGAAAAGGTTCAAGATTTGGATGTATCATAACTATTTTTTCTCTTCATTGCTCTTGTTGAATACTATGTAATAGAAGAGAACAGTGTCAGCTTTTCACAGAATCACCAAATGTTAGGGATTGGAAGGGACCTAGAAGATCATCTAGCTCAACTCCCCTGCTTCTTTATGCATTGCAGTGTTCAGGAAGACCAGCTCTTGACATTGTCAATGATTGCATCTAACTTTCTTAGGCTAACACATGATACTAATACTTTTCTTCCTCCCATTGTGCATTACAGCTTATGACATCTATATGAAGTAATACATAGGGTTTGTATTTTTCATAGAATAACAGTATTGTTTCATCTGGAAAAGACCTTCCAGATCATTGAATCCAACCATTAACTAAGGACTGCCAAATTCACTGCTAAGCCATGTCCTTAAGCACCACATTTATATATTTTTAAAAATACTTTTGTAGGGAACTTCATTTTTTTTCTCCTTCTTTGTTGTTGGTTGTTGTTATTTCTTCTTTGCTAAATGTTCCAGTCCCTGAATTACCTCATATGATGCAGAATTTATTTTTTTATTCCCAATTAGGTGTAATTTGAAATAATATGCAGCATTATTGAAGTTTAGAATTAAGCAAACCTATATATTGTTTTTAAAAGGTTAAGAAGAGTTAAACTGAATGTTGTTTTGTTTGGGTTTTGTTTGGGTTTTTTTTTAATCTACACATTGTATCTGCCTCATTGATTTCCCAGTGTGTCTGCTAATGAACTACATGGTGTTCTAGCAGGCCCTGAGGCAGAATCTGAGAGGAGTAACAATCTTATGAATAAATGTTATTAAAATAATTACATGACATGCTATCCTGCCATGATGTTAATCTGTTTGGGGGATACAGTTAAGATGTGTTGGCAAAGGAGCTGGCAATTTCTGAAAATGTTGTAAAAAAAAGAAATTTGAACTAGAGAGCTATTGTCAGAAAAATTGCTTTACCACTCATCCCAAACTGTTGATCTGCCATTTTCATAAAAAATAACATATATGAGTAAGAAAGAAAGAAAGAAAGAAAAAGACTATATCTTATGCTTAAAACACAAAGAACTTTTACCTTATAAAACAAGATGCAGGATGAATGCCAAAGCATATTCTCCTTAGTGTCTGAGTTGTTCTTAAACACCTATGTTTCAGAGGCTGAAACACATTTCCTAATTTGTTTGTAGATTATGCTAATGTTATTACTTACATTGAGTGAGTTCTATTTCTAACACTAAAATGAAAGAATCATGATTGCTGCATCCTTTTGTTTTCCCTTGGCACTTTAGTAAGACACAGTTAATGCTACACATAGATAGGCAGAACATTGCTGCTATTTTCTGTGCTGAAGTCAATTATCACTGTATGTGAAGAATTTCTGGGGTCTATTACACACAAGGTTATCACTCTTTCATATAAGGCCCAGTGATGTCTCCTTTTCTGCTTAGTAACCTGCTTAGAAAGCTCTAAAAGATCTACATTTATGTGTGTTTACAGTTCTGCTTTAAAAAGGTCTAAACAGTGGTGGCTTTTAATAATTTGTTGTGGCTGCAGTTCCTAGTTACTGAGAGCAGTATAAATTGTTGCAACTCTAGTAACTGCAAGTATGTGATCAAACTCATGTATTTCTTTTAGCACGTATAAAATTTAGCCACTGCATCAGGTTATTATAGCAACTTTATTGCTTATGCATTTTCCCCAAGAGGCAAATTGGATCTTGACTCTAAATGTTTATCACAAGCTCTAGGCAGGTTTTGTAGTTCTGTGAATAGATGAGTTTCTTATTTAATTCAATTCTGTTGATTATAGTACTCTGAATAAATAATTAAGAACGTTTTAGTCTCCAAAAAGATAACTTCCAGTAGATTTAGATTTTTTTGGTAGAGCCATAATTTCATACCAATTGAATTAAATCTTAATGTGCACTGTTTTAGGTAATGCATATGATTTAAGATTAATGTGATATTTAACATATTGTAGCAGATTAGCTAGGCTTCTAATATTTTAAGGAAACATCTCAGGCATGAGTTATGGAAAAGTGCTTAACAAAACTTAGTAAATAAAAAAAGTTTCTCTTAGTTAAATTCATTTTAAAGGTTTTTGCCAATCCAAATGTTTCCTGATGATGATAATTTTACTTGGATCCTAAAACACTATTGTCACAGCACAGCAGCTCAGTTTAAATTTACTGTCATTTAAGAAAATAATTTATGCAACCGTACATCCAAATTAAAGTATTAAAGTACAGACTCTGTTTGTCTCTCTCCATCCACCCCAGCACTCCCTCTACCCTACCCAGAGCCCAGGACCCCATTTCATGGCCATCAGCCCCGGCAACACCACAGCAGGGTCAACTTCCAGATGCTCACAGCTCAGCCCTGCTTGATGATGGGTCACAGCAAGCTGAGTCCATATAAGCCCACCAAACCTGGTGTCTAGTCTAAACCTACCTTGTTTAAGCTTGAAGCCATTCCCTCTAGTTCTGTCAATAATTACCCGAGAAAAGAGACCAGCACCAACCTCTCCACAATGTCTCTTCAGATAGTTGTAGAGAGTGATGAGGTCTCCCCTCAGCCTCCACTTCTCAAACTAAAGAGACCTAACTCCTTCAAACAATACTCAAATGATCTATTCGCAAGTCCCTTGACCAGCTTTGTTGCCCTCCTCTGCACCCACTCCAGCACTTCAATATCTTTTTTGTACTGAGGTGCCCAGAACTGAACCCAGTACTCAAGGTGAGACCTCACCAGTGCTGAGTACAGGGGGACAATCACCTCCCTACTTCTGCTGGTCACATTATTTCTAATATGGGCCAGGATGCCATTGGCCTTCTTTACCACCTGGTCACACTGCTGGCTCATGTTCATTTGCTTTTAAACAATAATTTAATCTTAATGCAATACTTCCTAGCTTTAATTTAAAGAAGCTGTCTCCTGGTTTTCTCATGCTTAAAGCTGATGATTGGATGTCTTTATAAATGAATTACCATTGGACCATGACCAACAGTATCTGAACTGAATAAAGTAATTAATGGTTCATCTTCAAAAGCAAGTCTGTTATTAACCTTTTTTGTCCTTCATCCCTTCTAAATAATTTGCTACATTTTTTATCAAACATGAAGTGCAACAACTTGTACATTTGCAGTCAAGCTGCTGAGGAATTTTTGACTAGTTTTTTTCATTGTGTAAAGTTCAACAAAATGACACTTTCACAGAGTGGTTCAACTAAATTTTGATAAACGTTCTTACCTTAAATGTGGAAATTTCTGACTTAAATGGGAGACAGACAAACAGACATACATATTTCACAATGGTATGTTAACTGAAGAGATGGCAGAACTGTCCCATTAAAAGTGTGGGTCACACTCCCTCTGAGTACTCCAAGAAATATAAGCTTCCTTTTGGTGACTTACTTTCTGTATGCCTGTTCCACATACTCTGTTCCTTGTTGCTTCTTTGCCTTTCCAACCCATCTCTGTGACTGTTTATTACCTGTCTCATTAACAGATAGGGAGTGGTCTGAGAATGGCAGAAGGTTTTTTTTGGAAAAAAATCCAAACAAAACCAAAAAACATGACAGAGAAGGAAAGAGGAAAAAACCAGCAAATTTCTGGGAGAAAAAAAAAAGCAGTATGAGAGTGATAGAATAAAAGATCTCTATGAAGTATCTGGAATATATACAAATAAATTGTGTAATTTCCATGTCAATGAATTTGTAAATCCTATCTGTACCCTAAGACATTATTTCAGAGCAGTATTTGTAATTGTATATTATCAGATCATTAACAATTAGATGATTTTATGTAAGTATGTTACTCATGTTATTAGTATCATTAACATTCAAATGACTTGGCAACAGTTGCATAACTATTTTTTGTTATGAATAGTTCAGTATTTGATGCTCCATACAAACTTGATTAAAATCCTCTGTATGTTACCTACTTGATGATAGTCAAGAGTACCAACATAAAAGCACAGATCTGTGCTTCTTTGTCATCCTGGGTGAAATCCTTGGCCCATTCAGAAATTGGCAAGGCTGTACCTATACATAAGTTGGTAAGAGGTTGACTGAGTTCTCTATAGCAGCAGCCAAGCTAGCTCTGTAACAAAAAGCAATATAACTGTGTTAAATACAATAGAGTTGAGCTCAAAGTCCTGTAGAGAGGTGGAACTATTTAGTACATGCATAATACTGTGATAATGTAGTTATTCTACCCTAGAATAAAATTAAAAATTAACATTTCTGTATGGCTTCCTACAAACAGGGAGATGTACCAGCTGGGATGAGAATTAAAACAGGAATTTCCTCTACTGTCTGTGACCTTAGATTTGCTGATGCTTGCTAAGGCATCAATACCCTTATCATCAATGTCCATCTATTGCAGATAACAAAGAGAAAATCCCAAGAAAAATGTAATCTGTAAAAGCAGGAGTTTTCCTGTGGCATATATTTAAGCACGTGTATGTCTGATCCTTCTTGGAAATTCCCCAGTTTATTTTTTTTTTCCCCCAGGAAACATTAAGAAGATATTTTCCTTTTTAATGATGTGTTTGCCTGATGTCTCTGAAGAAAAGGACTTCAATAATAAACTCATGTTGTAGGGATATTCCAACTATACTAAAGCAGTTGCCTTTCATAAAGGAAAGTACCTTACCCAGCATGTTGCAAACTCTTTGGACTTGCTGATACAGGAGGCTGTGGAGGGAAATGTAGCAGCAGGGTCAGAAAGGGCTTAAGCGCATTCATAGGCAGCAGCTTCACATTAAAACATGTGGAAACTAAGGTTTAGGAGGGGTATTCTGGCTAAGATGCTAACTTCATATTGGCAAAGTTCCTGTGATCTCATGAATTAAATTTTTGTCCTCCCCGTCAGAAAGCTTGTGTATGATGATGGGCAATTAGTCTGCTCTAAGGCATTGCTTATGTGCATATTTCTTTTATCATTGCAGATCTGCAGGCCTTTAAAAAAACCATCCAGCTAAACAAAAATAAAACCAAAACAACAAAACAGAAACCAAAAACACACAAAAAACCCCAACAAACAAACAGAAGCCCACCCTGACTATTAGCTCTGTAGTCAGCCTCTGTTAAGTCCATATATCATGCAGAAGTCCTTTGTTTTCCAAGTTCATAAATATTTGATTTCTCAGAGTATCAAAATCTGAATACTAAAATGCACTGCATTCTTAGAATGCAATTTTATACAGCTGGATTACATTTAATCCATGAATGGGACTTAGAACAAGGAATAAATGTAAGATGTTATTCAAAAATAGCTGTTATGCATTAATAACTATACAGATTCATTAATCTATTTTTCATGAATAAATAAACCAAAAATAGTATATTGGATAGCTGGAGCTAACAAAAAGCTTGCTTTTCTGACAGAATTGGTCTAAGGTTCCAGAAGGACCAACAAAATTTAAAAACATACTTGTTAAATCTGTTGGCCAAGTCAAAGCATTTCTGAAAATGCCACCTTTAGACTGGTCCAAGTCTTCATGTGCATAAAGCAAATATACGCTAGCATTCATGGCCTCCTATCATACTCTCTTTACATTTAGGGGTATGGTTGTAACAGATAAATGTGATTTGAACCATACAAGAATTCTACCTTCCCTTTTGCATAGAAGACTGATGATTAGGATGAATCTGGCATTGCCTTCCAGTCTCTTTAGTCTTTGAATCTCTGGGAATTGTTAAAGTCTAAAAGCCATAACAAACTAAAGGTCTGTTATTGCTAAACCATTCTAAGAAATCATTCATGAAAGTCAGTCTCAGATTGTGTCATATTGTGGGCAGTTTATCATCCACTCATGGCTGCTTGCCTTTTAGAACTCCTTCTTCCGTATTTTATTTTAAGCAAATACTATTTGATTGTGCTACTAACAGTGGCATTATGAACTTGAAGTGAGAGCTGATCAAATATAAATTTAGTTTCACATGGATGGCTGACCTACTTGATTATATATCAGTTATGTTCCCTTTTTGAATAAAACAGCAATGCAATTACTGGCATTATCATTATTTTTACTGGCCACAGCCTACCATCATCTTATTTTCCAGGCTATCCCTTCTCTTTGCCTGCTTTTGTAATCTTTTTAATATTGTTGTTAATTATAAGTTTGAACATAGGTGCCTCACGATAAAGGACATAATGAAGATGGATAAAAGGGAATCATGAGAGTCCAGAGAATTATTTATTTTAGTTTTGCAAGCAGCTTAATTACATGAAACGTTCTTGAAAGATAAAATAAGGAACAGAGTTTGACTGCAGTATTATTATTATAATCAGTGTCATTGATTGGATAGCTGCAGTGTTTGAATGTTGTTTTGAATGTCTGTCAGAGTAGTACATGATGGCAGAAAATCACAGTTATTAATTACTGGGTGTGAGTCAGGTCCTCAGTTTGCAGCAGAAGTATTCCCTCTTGAGAGCAAGGTACAAGACAATGTTTCTGAAAGATCCTAACAATGTTATTGGCATATAGATGGAAGTTAATGTTTTGTTTCAGGTACTGAAATGATATCTCAGTATTTGCTATGGTTCATAGTAAAGAACAAATCCTGATGAATTTCTAATACCTAAGCTCTGACAAAACACAGACTATATTTTTTAATCTTTTAGCACCATGAGATGCTATATAACAAAGAGGTACTTATTTTTTATGTTGACAAAGAATAAATTCTGCAAAAAGCAGGAATTAATTCTGAATTGGCTAACAGGATCACTTCCTGAATGCATAATCAGAAAAGATACCTTCCGTGAAGGCTTGAGACCTGTCAGACTGCATTCTTTTTTTTCAGCATTTTTTCCTAACATTACTTTTGCCCTCATGGATTCATGCGAAATACATGGTATTGTAGGGACAAAATTATTAATATAATAATAGATTTGTTTGTGTGGGTGACTTTGTTCTCCACATTTTTATAGCATATTGCAGATGTGCCAAAGGATTAAGCATAATTACCAAAACACCTAAAATGTAAGTAACACATTATTCCTTCTGTAAGCTGCAGCATGTCATATCTGATGCTGGCTTTTTATTGTTATACCCAGAGAAACATGGAGTATGACATCTGAGTTTTCACAAATCACAAATGCATCCTATTGTCCCTACTTTGAAAGCAGATACAGTATATGAATCCTGTAGAATTTTAGCTTGAAACACATTCAACTAAGCTCTAAAGCTGTGAAAGTTCTTCCTCTTTTTTTTTTTTTCTAAAGCCATCTGATTTTAGTGCTACGTATTTCCAAAAGTTTTTATATTTTTTTTACCAGTTCTATAGCAATGCCAAATCAGGCTGTCTGGTTTATTCCTACCATTTCCAAATTTAGCTTAAAGAAAGGAAAAGACTAGAATTTCTTGTGGTTGGAACAGCAAAAATATTTGGTACACATAACTTCAAAATTGTTGGAGGAATTTATCTGAATATAGTTTGTTCCTTTTATATCAACATTACTGAATTTTCAGATAGAGATATTACAGAGTTGTGCAAAAGCACAACTACAAAAGGGAGTGGAAAATACATGTACCTGTTCTAATAACTCATGTAATTTACAGTTTTTTGCTTTGATTCTTCTAAGTGCCTATGTGACATGAAAAAATTTAATTCCTGAATTTCAACGTGATGGAAAGAAGTTGTGTTTCATCTTAATAATGAGGGCCAAATGTGTACCTCTATAGGCTTTGACTCATTTTTTAGTGCATATATGCATTCAGATGCCTATTTTTAAGCACTAACTAATATTGGAACATACTGGCTATTAGAAATTTTTGGAACACAGGGATTTTTATCCCAGTAACAATGGTAAATACTGCAGAATTTAACTATTTCTTCCCAAAATGTAGAAAAACTTGCAGCTTTCCTCCAAAAGAGACCATTGCCTCTACAATTGGTTCTACATTGTTGCTTATATGATTATATAATAAAACATTAACAGGTACTTGAAAAAAGCTTGCAGTGTTATCAGGATTATGATTATAGTCTCTTCCCCAAAATACTTTGACACTTATTATGTATCTGTCTATCCTGGAATGAGGAGGCATTGTGCAACACTGAACAAGTATTAGAGCAGAGGGTGGGGAAGCAGATGGAAAAGAAGAAATGAAAAAAAAAAATAAAAGAAAAAGGAAAGGAAAGGAGAGGAAAGGAAAAAGAGAAAAAGGGGCTTTCACTATTGCTTCTGCTCTAACTGTATTTTAATAGAATAGCAGAGCCTAGCGAGTTGTCAGCATGACACCTTTCATGAGCACAACTATAAATACACTTTTAAAAATTAGGCCATAAATCATGTTTTGTCATCAGAGAACATAAAGAGAAATTATAGTTTTTCCACTGGCAAAAGTAGGGGGGGAAAAAATCATGGCTCTAAAGTCACCTCTACTCATATTTTCTATTCTAATCTAGTATGCTTTTCATTTTGCTGTTGAGCGATTGATTCAGTTAGGCATTAGTTTTCTTGGCTGGCTTGATATCAAAGACTTAAGCATTTGCAGCCCAAGAGTGAATTCTTTCAGCAATCAAGGGTTGTATAAGGGACTGCAAGGCCTGCGAGGAGGGAGGGCAGCAAACCCACTAGTAACAGGAAAAAACTTAGACACAAAAATCTTACCTCTACATGGCACAAAAACAAGAAACTGAAATGATCTTGTTAATAGCTATTTTTCTCCCCTCTTAACCTCAGCTGATGTTTATGTGAAGGAAGACATAGACAGGGTTTTTTTTTGACATATACTTATTCAAAGCACATGAGCAGTTGTAAATAACATGATTAAATCCTCCATGCATTAGTCAAACTACTCATTCCCTTACATGATAAACTAAAATCTGAAACCCTTTAAATGAATCACCAAGCCTCAAGTCATTAACATACCACCTTCACTTGCATCTCATTATTCACTGGTGCTACTTTTATTTTGTTTTAATGAAACTGTGGTTGGCTGGAATTGTAAAATAACAGGTGCAGGTCTATCCTTATTATGATAATTCTTTCTTATAATTATTTTTTCATTGCAGTGCTGTTGGTAGGTCATTCAGTTTGCAGAACTTCTGCCAGTATATTGCAATCAAAGTGCACTGCACTGCTATTAAATGCTTTCCTTTGTATCCCTTGAATATAGTACCTTGAGTTTACACTTATAAATTAAAGGGAATGCCCCATGGCTACATTATCTTCTCTTTAGATAGACTGTTATGTTTCAGAAACACTAGCCTGAAAAAATTTGTATCAAATGCTTTTTTTTTATGGCATAAAGTAACCATTAAAAATGTAGTATAGATCAGAGTTAAATTTACTTTTGCATGAACCCTATTTGCCTTTGTGTGTTCTTATAATGACTTGAGGGGAAGGGGTGGGTGATGATACACTTCTACAGGAGGAGCTGCTCCACTCACTAATGCAATCTGAATTTTGTATCAACACGTTAATGGAAAGGTCATGGAGTTAATGATGTTTAAAACGGTATTGTAAAATTTGCCTCAGCAACATCATACAAAGTAGCAACTAATGAAGTACCTTTGATTTGTGGTAAAGCTAACCTTGTTTTCTCAGCACCAAAGCACTAGGTTCGTGATTGTAGCTGGAATGCTGCTTTGTTTTTTATTTTATTTTTTTCTGACTATAATATTCACACCTATCTTAAAGGGCCTAAGAGGAATTGTACACAGAAAACAAGCACCTCTCCTTACAAAGGTTTCAGTGCTATAGGGATTCCTCAGAGCTTTCACTGGAGCTCTGTACATATGACTTCATTTCACTTAAGTACCTTCTTATAATTAAATCTGATAACATTGTTGCAGTTTGCACTGTGTAAGAACATACAAATTAGATTTATAATTCTAAAACAACTATTTGTGTTTTTAAAAATTATTTTCACACTGAACTGACATATACACAAGCAGGAACACAGTTTAAGAATTTACTGTTAGTCCAAGGAATTTTAATAACTCTATTAGTTCAAACTGAATAAGTATGAAAAAGCTTGATGAGTTTTTTTTTTTGATATGTTTAAAATATGCTATATAAAAAGAAACCCCACCCAAACATCTAGTACCTACACTTTTTAAAATGTTTCCATGAATTCTAAAGGTAATACCACAGTCTTCACTGAGCAAAATCAGAAGGAATTTAAAATTAGCACTTTGGAGTCCTGAGCTTTATCACTAGGAGGACAAGGAGGATGCATGAGGTGAAAGTGGCAGGAAAAATGTATGCAGATGCTTTTTTACTCATTAATTTTGGGTCTACTTAGAAATGTTATGTCTTCTTATCACTATCTGCTCCCTTCCCCTTACTCACAGAGAAGGGGTGAAATCTGTACTGCAGGCCAACATTCCCAGGGGCCATTTGTCTGTCAGTGACTGCTTGGGGCTGTCAGCCTGTTCACAGCAGCACTCAGAGCTGGAGCTCAGACAGGCTGGGCAATGGGCACTTGGTCACTGGTGCCTGGTAAACCTAGCTCAGCCCCATTCAGGCCAAGGGCAGCCCAGATCAGAGAAATTCAAAGCCTATAACCTCTCACTAAGAGTGAAATCACATTTACAGTATTACACACACAGTTTTAGAGAAGTAGTTAAAGAGTATAGAGATCTTCATACCAATGTATTGATAATTTATGTATTTTTTGTGTATATATGGACACAAAAGGGTACATGTGAACTTTGGAAACCTTTTGCTATATAAACAAAGCACTAGAAACTTCTCCTGCTTGACAGATTCCCTTCTATAAAGTGGTGTGAATGGGTTTTCAGCCTCTTCCCCCACGTCTCACAGGACATTACCCATTCTGCTAAGGCTACATCTGAAAGGCAGCATCCTTGGGCATAGCATGTTCTCAGCCTTCTTAGTCCTCTGAGCCCAGAGGAAATTAACTGTAAAGTAAGAAATGTGGAAAAGGAACACGAATCCATTCATAAGTTATAGCAGTCAGAGCTGCTAGCAGTTCCTTGTTGCTTTTAGTCATGAGAGGTCTGAGTTTTTAACCTGAGGCATGTGGAGCTACTGTATTCCTGTGAGTGCAGAAAGCATTTCAATTTATGTTTCTTTTTCTAACAGACTTTGGCTAGAAGGACTTTCACCCCTGAGAATGCATCTTGCAACAGGAAGACACTGGTTTTGATTCTGGTACCCTTTATATTTCACCAACCCTTTGATGTTTCTTAATTTTTCAACTGGATTATCCAATCTAAAGCTTGTGCCCCCAAATTTAAATGTAGAGTGACACCACTCATGTCAGCTCAAAATGTTTCCAAAAAATTGTGTGTGTGTATGCAACTGTAGCAGCTGGCTCAAACACTAAAGTGAAACCTACATAATTTTTCTGACTTTTTTTCTCAAATGTAGGACCAACAAATGGTTAACAGTGTATTTAGAAAAAAACACAAATTGCCGAACATTCCATGAAATTTTCATTTAAAAATTAGGCTTAAGTTAATTGTAGAAAAGAATAATGATCAGACACATTGGATCAAAGGAATAGGGATGTCTGATAAAGTGCCTGGCTAGAGCCCAAGATTACTTTTTTTTTTTTTTTAGCCTAGAAATTGCAACATGAAAATGCATCATAAACTATATTTGCTTACAATAAAATAATAAAAAGCCTTTAAGTCGGGGGTAAAAGTGTGTGAATTCAATATGCAAAGGATATGTGACTTAGTTTTCCTAGATTTAGTGAAAATCTGAAATACACTAATTTTACTCGTGAAAGACTGAAGCTTAATTTTCCTTTGCATCTATAAGACCTATATAAAATTAATTAGATATTAATTATGGAAAGTCTGTAATGAATTATTGACTTCTATATTAGCTAGCACACTACAAATGTTTGCAAGTGTCTTTTCAGTTGAGTGTATATCTTGAGTAACACAGTTTCATATATCTCTTCTTTTTTATTTTTGGTGCTATAAAAAAACTGCATTTGGCCTTCTTGATTTTTGATATTTATTTTTTTTAAGTATTCTCTAAGGCCCAATTGAGTTCTTAGCATCCTCTCTCTTTCGAAGAATATGTTGTCTCTCAAGTGTCCATCCAGTAGTTCTTTTTATCTGATGTGGACTCCTTAAAATCCACAAGCAGGTCTAGCTTATCAGATTCACTTTAAAACGCTGCCATTCATCTGTTGAGTTTAATGCATTCTCAGTCGGGAGTTGCTATATTGGCTAAAGGTTATGCCACACTGCAGTTGATAAAATGAGAAAAGAAAGGCAGCCAGGCTCAGGCTAACTATACCATTCACTTTCCTTCAGCGTGCAATACATCAACAGAGCATCAGACCTAATCAGGACTTTTTTATAGCTGCTCTACCACAGCAAATAATGATATTTTTAAATAGAGATATTTATTCAGAAATGAACACTGTTCAGTCCTTTGGAAATTTGCTGTTCTCTTAAACAAGATATGCAGTGATGGTTTATTAACCTTATCAGGCATTTTTCTCTACATTTAAAAGCTATTCATGCTTTGTCCACTAGAGGGAACATGAGAGGTGAAGTTTTTATCTGTAAATGGCAATATAATGTACTTTACTCACCCTACAGAACATCTTATATAAATGGTGTTGCTTTTCCTGACAGTGAATATCGTGAAGCCATGTATATTAAGTAGTGATGCAAGCCAGCTCTTTTCCAAGTCCTATTAAATGGATCTATTTTGTACTTATTAATATTTAACTTGGTCTCAGGGCAGTAATGCTTTTAGTTTATGGGCAGTTTACTTTCATTCCACGTTGACAAGACTGGGTTTTAAATATTATGGGAGCACAAGATTCAAAGTTAATCAGTTTTAAACCCTGAGGAAAATCAGTTTTAGGCAGGATCTCTTTAGTATGTTTAACTACTGCAAGGAAGGAGTATGTGTCAATAATAGCAGAAATACCAGTCCACCATTTCGGTGTGTTACCTGTGAAAGACATTGGGTAAATTCAATAGAATTTCAGCTACAAAAGTTTGAAATACATATTTTGGTCTAGATTGCTAGTTTGCTTGAGTTTGTTGGGGTTTTTTTTACTTCAGTAAATAATAGGTTAACTGACTTACTTAGAGAAAAAAAATGGAAGCACTTTCCATGTTAATTTATTACAAGAAATGTGTAATTATCACCATGATTTGAATAAAATAGATCAACAATCAACATCATAATTTTTAATCTTCAATTATCTACCTACAAATCATCTGTTTTATCATATTACTTGAAAGGTTGTGTGAAACTTGGTACATGGCCAGATGTGTTAGTTTCAGTTGATTTCAGGTGTAACTGACATCACTTGAGACAAGTTCTCTCATATCCTGAAACAAAATATAAAAACAAAGATACAATACTAAAAACCAGTGGCCACCGACCTGCAGGGTATTTATTCCCCAAGTAGCTCCCATGCTACTGTGTGTGTAACAGTAGTGGGAGACACAGGAATTCCCAGGGAAAGGCTACTGAGACCATTAAGGATCACTCAACCTGATGCTTGCTGCTTCATCATCATACAAAAACTACAGGTGGCTCCTGAAGCCTGGTCCTGGTGCTGCTGACCAAGCTGGCCATAGCTAGCTACAAAAAGCACTACAGGAATAGCCTTCATTCCACAGTTTCCATTTGGATAACAAAGTCACAAGTAATTGAGGATGCAAGAATGTTTCCATTTTAACAACAGCTTCAAAAATCCTAGCTTTCTCTGTTTGAACTGTTTCCCCCAACTCTGAGCAACTCCTAAAAGCTCATAAATGCGAGACTATTTAACAAAGATCTACTAACACTTCCAAGCTGTTCCCCAAGATGGATAGGAAGTGAGACTGGGATGGAGGAATATGGACATAAATGTGGCTTGTGCCATAGTGAGGTGTAGGCATCTTCTGTTTCCATGCTTTTCTTGTAATAGCCAGTCCTGAAGACCTTTATTATTTCCCTGCTCAGTCCTTGCTCATCTTGTTCTTAGCTGGAGGCTTCTCAGTGCTACTGAAATGAAAATAATAAATACCTGCTTCACTGTGTACTACTACCAAGCTTCTTCTGGGAGATTACTCACAGTAGCCAGTACCGCAGCTGTGTGTTTGGAGTTTTGATCTTTAATCATTTGACTCAATTCACCCACTGTGCAGCTGGAACACATGGTGATTTGAAGTAGGCTTTTGCTGGAGGCCCTTGTATCTTTATTTTCTATAAAGACTCTAGTAAAAAATGTGTTTTAAAAGTGTCAGCTAAGAACTTGACAAACTTTTTTGAACTTTACATATATACAAACATATACTTTTCTACCTGTGGGAATGGATAGCTAGAAAGAAATCTCCATTTCTTACAATACTTAAAAATTAACACAAAACAGTACATATACATTTTCTATACGATTCTTCAACTTGTCAGAATAAACCTGTGGCTCATTCTCATTAAGAGTTTTAATTATACAAGAGATACCTAAAGGACTTCATCAGCATGCTAATTCATGCATCTTCTAATAGAGATGGAGTCAATACTGCATATACAGACTGCATCTTATCAGACATGCTAGCAGGGAGTAATATATATTGAGAAATGCCTGAGGGAGTGACATTTGCAATACAATGATATATGTTTAATGAGAAGGCTTAAGACTTGCCAATAAAAAGTTTAATGCATCCCTATGTTACTTAGGCATTATTACACAAAATAAGTTAGATTAAATGATTTATTGACTACCCTTACATGTTTTTAAATATTTTTTTTTCTGTATTACCTATGTACAACTTAAATCATTATGCTTAGTATTTCTTTCTGCTAAAGATATTACTTCTTTAGTAGCTTAATGTAGTTTTTAAAGAAAAGATTCCACAGCAGTCTTGCCATAGTTAAATAGTGAAAATAATCTACAATTTCAAAGGGAGAAAATGTACATCTAAATCCACTCTACATGACACATTAGGAGCTTAGTGGTCTTGAGAAAGATAGGTTTTGTAACTTCACAGTTCTTAAAATTGGTCATTACTTCTACAATAGTGGGTAAATTTAAGAAATTGCTGAGAAATTGAATCATAAGAGGAATATTCTCTGCTCCATAGCCATGTCATCTTGGGAGCCCTGAGTATTTTGCATAAAGCTTAATCACATCTGGAAATTAAGTGAGCATTAGTTTTCTTGGAATCAGCATAACTGAAAGACAGCTCTTTTTACTCCACCACTTGTGCTATTCATGAAAAACACATTCAAACCCTATCCTTAATAAAAATTCTACACAGCCAAATGTTCTTTAAAGTTGCTTATGTTTCCTCTTGGGGAATCCGTATTGTGAAAATTCCATCCAGTGTTGGAATTGCTATATGGTTCTGTCATCAGTACATTTTCTGTGTTTTGTAAGGGCACAAATAATAGAACATGGGGAGGAACTGTATCTATATGGGTGCTTCATTCTCTTCCTCTGGGAAGCCATGTGTTTTTCAGTCTCTACTTTCAAAGTGCAGATTCCCAGAAATTAATGAGATAGGTTCTTCAGACTAATGCTGAATAGAGAAAGAGCTCTCTTATTGCTGCTAATTTTACTGAGAACAAATTAATAGTGTGCTAAAATGTCAGCATTGAAAATACACTTAATTGTGGTTTATTTCAGTAAGTATTGCTTAAGACAAATACTTTTTTAGCCATTGTTGAAGGCTCCTGATGTTATCAACCCAACTGTTAACTAAAGCCACAGTATGTTTTTCATTTAGTAAACATTTTCCCAAGCCAACAGAACTATAAATTTTGAATAAGCTTTTAATGAAAATACATGGATAGGTAATACCAGCTAAAATATTTTAATATTAGCAGCACAAGATATTACCTAGTGTTATACTTAAATTTTATCTGAAAATTACTGAGACAATATGATCTATACCTGGTTTATGGCAATGCTATTTTAAAATACACATGTCAACATTTTTTAAATGTTATGATGTATCAGCTCTTTCTCTGATATAAATCAGATGCTCACAGATCAGAATTGGTATATAAAGAACTTTCTTCAAAACATAAGATAAAGGCTTAAGTAGAATTCAGTTTTAAAAGTTTGGTAAAGGTGTTTAAAGCACCTTCTTCACCTTTTAGGTATCCCTAAAATTTCTATTAAAAGCACGTATATAATTTTAAGTATTCATCCCAATAGACTTTAAGTACTAGTTTCACAATTTAATTTTGGGAAAATCAAATTCCCATTAATAGCATTTTAATCTATATGGTTAACACTTGTATTTGAAAATAATTACTGTTTAGTTTTATAAAACATTCATTAAATGTCTTGCTAAATTACATAAATATCATAATAGGCATGTAATGGATGCTTTTTAAACTGAAGTAGAAATTACTTCAGATTATAAGTAACTGTGGGTTTATAAAGCCATCATTATATGTCTATTAAGACCATTTAACTTAAGTGTTCTGTAATTAGAGAAGAGACAGAATTTTAATTGCACATTTGAAAACTGCTAGATAGGACTTGTGATAGCAGTTCTCCTTTTATCTTAACTACTGCTGAAGAGAATTTGCACTCTCTGCAGATTTTATTTATGAAAGACTTTTTAAAACTTTGTAAGTGATATCCAATACTATAACTACTAAAAGGGACAAAAATAAGACAGCATTTAATATACTAACTGTTCCTTAAAAAATTACTTCTAATAATTATGAGAAGAATTACAAAATTTTTGTTTAAGTGTTAAAATTGAATCTCACTGAGAGTTATTTGGCCCAAAATATTGATAAAGGGATGCAGAGGACTTTTACCTGGATGATTATCTGAAAGCAGGCAAAATAACTGTTCCCAAATCCCTTTTTTGAGGGGCTAAATCTACATCTTCCAGAGTTGATCAAATCAAAAAGATATACCCATAATAGATTCCATTGTATTCAATACCACTGGAGATGCTAAATAGCTTTTTCTTTTAATTATGGAGAATATGAAGTGTGTTTAGCTTACAGATATACTCCAGGGTGGAAATGGTGTTTGTGAGGACATCAACATTGTCCAAGTCTGTTCTTAGAGGCACAGGTCTATACTGGGACCTGTACTGTTTAGTATTTTCATTAATGATATTGACAGTGGGATCGAGAGCACCATCAGCAAGTTTGCAGATGACACCAAGCTGAGTGGTACTGTTGAAAGGCTGGAGGGATGGGATGGGATGTCAGCCAGAGGGATCTGGATAGGTTGGAGAGGTGGGCCCAGGTGAACCTCATGAGGTTCAATAGGACTAAATGCAGGGTCCTGCACCTGGGTCAGAACAACCGTCACTATAAATCCAGGCTGGGAGAGGAGGTGCTGGAAAGCAGCTCTGCAGAAAAGGACTTGGGGGTGTTGGTGGATAAGCTAGACATGAGCCAGCAGTGTGCAATTGCAGCTAAGAAGGCCAATTGTATCCTGGGCTGTATCAAGAGAAGTATGCCCAGCAGATCGATAGAGGTGATTCTGCCCCTCTACTCTGCTCTGGTGAGACCTCACCTGGAGTACTGCATCCAGGTATGGAGCCCTGAACACAGGAAAGACATGGACATGAGGGAGTGGGTGCAGAGGAGGGCCACAAAGTTGATCAGAGGGCTGAAATACCTCTTCTATGAGGACAGGCTGAAGGAGCTGGGGTTGTTCAGCCTGGAGAAGTCTCTGGGGAGACCTTATAGCCACCTTCCTGTTCCTGAATGGGGCCTACAGGAAACAGGAGAGGGCCTGTTTACAAGGGCCTCTAGTGAAAGGATGTAATGGGTTTAAATTAGAGACGAGTAGATTTAAACTAGATATCAGGAGGAAGTTCTTTGCCTTGAGTGTGGTAGAACAGTGGAATAGACTCCCCAGGAAGGTAGTTGAGGCCCCATCCCTGGAGATATTCAAGGTGAGGTTGGCCAAGGCTCTGAGCAACCTGGTTTAGCTGAGGGTGTCCATGCTCACTGCAGGGGGGCTGCACTAGATGACCTCTGGAGGCCCCTTACAGCCCTAGCCATTCTATGATTCTATAATATTGAATAGCTGTAGAAAACCATAGGGAGGGAGCTTTTTTTAAAAAATGTAGTCTTTAAGACTAACAGGTTTGTCAGGAAATTCAGCTACCCTGAAATCTGTCTGGATTTCCTTCACCTAGAAGCTGAGGTTTAAATGTAATTTCTGACCAAGCAGTTCTCCAGTTTTCACTATCAAGGATCAGTTCCTTGTTTTAGATCAGTCACAGACACAAAGATCTATTACAGGAATTAAGTCCCAAATAATATTCTCCTTTTGTAGACTAAAGTATCTACCTTGTAAAAAATTTTATTGTTTATTAATTTAATTATCCTGGTATGGGAGAAGACTTTAAACAGTATAAGAATCTAGAAAAAGAGAGTAATATACAAGAAGAAAAGATGGCAAACTGGTTAATGACTAAAAATGAAAGTGGGAAGAAAAAAAAAGTAATAGTGTAGAAATAAACATACACAAAATGGCCTGATACTAGGAGAAGAGGAAGATATAAGCAGAAGATAGACCAAAAAAGAGAAGAAGAAGAAAAAAATAGGTGTAATACATGAAGTTCATATTAAAAAAATAATAATCCAGATATTGGAGAAAACAATTGGAGATTTAGTCATGTAGCTGCACTGGAACATTTAACAGCAAAGCCTTGCAAAGAAAGCTGCCAAACTAGATTAAATCCTTCAAATTGAAGTAATAGCATCAGTCAGCAGTTGCACTTTGGGCAGGGTGTACTTTGTCCTAAGAAGCAGCATAAGGGAATTACTGTGTCCTAGTAGAGATAATGGTATTATACTCTTATAAGTGGTCATGTATTGCTTTTGTATTCAAAATTAAAATGGTCATAAGCACTGACTGGGATCTGTCTTGCTAAGAGAAACCTTTGAGTCTGAGTTGCTTTTTCCTTCGTTCTCAAAACAATTTAGAATTATTTCATATATCTCACTATTTCAAGTCTGTTCCTCAATAGCTGAGTTCTTAGGCTTGGTTTGAGTAATAGAAGAAAACCATAGAAGAAAACCCTTTGTTTTCTGAATTCTATATTTAGTTTCTGGATGCTTGATATTTTGAGTACATAAATAATAATTCTACTATAACATCTCAGTGGCACAGGAGTGTTCCAAATGTATTAACCAGTAAAATATTAAAGCTGGTTCGTCCTTCCTGTATTACTATACCAAAAACTTAAGGTACGTTGCTGACTATGCTTTTTGTCTCCTAAATCTACCAATAATATTGTCTGGCTGTGTAAATATACAAATACATATAGTGCCATCCAAAATAACAGAATTATATGAGCAAACACAAAGGAATTCCTACAGAAATCAACTGTAGACAGCTTTATTATCAAGGCACGAAAAATTGTTATGGAGACCATTTTCCATGACACATCTGAAGATCACAGAATGTTTCTTTTTAGCTTGTAGATAGAATTTTGCAGCTGCTCTCTACTTACAGTACAAGAACTTACTAACATCATTTCAGCCATCTGTGGTACAGCAAAATTTACTGCAAACTATTCAGGAAATCACTTTGCTCTTACAAAGTTCAGCAGTATTTTTTCCCCAAATGTTCGGTTTTACTGGCTTCTTCAAGACATTGTTGCTCTATAGAAGGATAGCTTTTTGACATGTATTCTTAAATGCAGCAAGAAAGTACTGACTTGTTACTACCATAATAAACCCTGAAGTTTATGATTATTTCTTTTACAACTGCAGTTCATCGATTGTGGTATGATCCTAAAAGTCTGTAAATTTCACTTGCATGATATGGTTACCATACTATATTAAACTGCTTGGATTAACTTATCTTTTAATTTGTCAACTAGATGCATATTTATGGTCTCTCAAAAGGCAGGAAAATTGAAAATTTCGGAAATTACAAGAGTTGGAAGCTGACCATATAAAGTGATTTATTTTCCTTGAGAAGATTTATCAATTCACTTTAATTTCAATACCATAATTCAATTGGTTTTGTTGTTTGCTTCTAGTTTTTTACATCTTCAAAATATCATAATTATTATAGAAATTAAAAAATTCTTTATATAAACAAGGCTACAATGGATGATAATATCTTAGTATC
>JAOEGS010007373.1:0-28391 GCA_025447755.1 Corythornis vintsioides | reverse complement strand
GTTTCAGCCTCTGAGCATCTCTGTGGCCTCCTCTGGCCCTGCTCCATCAGCTCCATGTCTCTCCTGTGCTGAGGGCTTCAGAACTGGATGCAATACTCCAGGTGAAAACGCGTTAATAGAACGTGTTAAATAGAACAAAAAATCAGTGGAACAGAGTTTTACAGCACTGGGTGCTCACCTAAAATGGCTGCATGCACCCCCAGCCATGTGGCTGTGTGGGATTCATACTCTGATCCCACCCCCCACTCTCCGCCTCATCCTCTTCCATTCGCACCCCCATTTTCCCGCCTTCTTGGCTGCCAGCAGAGCAGTTCGCGCCACAGCCCACGTGGAGGTGCCAGAAGCCCAGAATTCATCACCATATTTATCACACTTTTATTAAAATAGGAGTTTCAATCAAAAGGAATGGATGCTTAGGAAAGCAGAACATCTCTGTATGCTGCTCAACGGCTGAAATGAATATGAACAGTTGAAAAATACTTCTCAGAAGCTTTAGAATTTAGAAAATGAAGAAGAAAGTGGCATAAAAAAAAAATAAAAAAAAATACATCACGCTAAGGCAAGGAAATTCCAATTAGAAAGATACCCAGTGTCAGGGGGGCAGCACTGAATTCTGTAGGACATCTGAGCCCCTCAGCTGACAAAGAGTCTCTAATTTAGGGCCAAATTAAGCTCTCATTTATGCTGGCATGTATCGCCAGGAGCTCTTTGCACTTGTCAGGATACCTGAGTCTTACGCCTCTGCAGCTGAGACTGTAAATGGGCCCTTAAGAAGCTTTTTGCTACTGAGAATTCTTTCTGAGCCTTATCATCATTTAAGGTCTTTCCTGAATAATGACCAGGCAGAGGAAGCAGGGGAAAAAAGACAGGCAGGCATCAACCTTCTGCAGTTAGTAAGCAAACTAGGAATGCTGAGTGTTCAATAACACGTGCAATTTTGACCTCAGCAAATGTCCTCCTGGGTTTACCTGCCTCTGGCATGGCTCCCTTTATTACTTATGAGTACTGAGCTGGATAACTGGGAGTCTTCATATTCTCATCTGTCACTTTGTGCTTCAATGGATTCTGCTTGCAACAAATGCTACAGAAATGAATCAGCCCTTGGAGGAGATGCACAGGAAAATAATAAGGCAAGGTAGGTGTCAAGTGTCTAGCCAAGAAGATATTACTACCAATCCCCACTAAATCAAGTGTCAAACCTGTCAGTGTGACCATCAGGCAGAGACATTAAAAGGTAATGAAGCAATCAGTGTAGCTGACTTTTAGGTGTATCTTCCAGTTCTTATAAAAAAATGGTTGTCATTATTTTGGGGATCTTTATAGCAAAATAAAATAAAATAAAATAAAGAGGCTATATAAATGCTGTATTTTTCACTAGAGATTTTTTAATGCCAGTGAAAACTTGCTATTGCCCAGATCCATTGGTGCTGGTAGGGGCTCTGCATTTGAGAACCATATTCTGTCCATCCCCCACATAAACTGTTCAGGAACTTAATGAGTGATTCAGAGCACCCACTCTCCCGTGGTCAGGGCTTGTTAGACTGGAAGTGACAAATCATTTCAGTGTCCATGAGAGGCATCCATACCAGGATGTTTGAAATTGGTCCCAAATCTCTTTAGGAGATTTGAAATCCTTACAAATTCAATACAATTAATTTTTTTTTTTTAATTGGAAAAAAAATATTTTGGAAAGTTTTATGCAAATACAAATATGATAGAACTACAAAGGAACATCTTTTTGTTGTCTGGTCACTGAGCCCAAAGATATTAATATGCACCAAATAATAAGTGCTACCAGATCACATTACTCTGAAGATGGTGACTGAGCCCTTTGGGAGCTAAGGTGAGTGATTCCACTGACCTGTTTCATATACTTACTGGATTTACTCCTACCAAGTTTGTCCAAAATGAGGTGGTAGAATTCAGATTTTATTTTTTTTTCCCCTTCAGCTGCCTATTCTCCAGCAAGACACAGTTCTGTTTTCTTATTAAATCAGTGCTTATTCTATTTCCTCATTGTTTGTTCTGTTTCTTTTAAGGTTCTGCAGTTGAAACAATAATACTTAATTAGCACTGGCATTAAGGGGAAATTGCCAGATCTAAAATGATCAGTTATTGAAGCAGTATAAACTCCTCCTGCTTCAGGACATTTATCTTGGGTTTGAGCAGATAAGTTGCTCTATAAGAATCAAATAGGATTTTAGAAACTTCCTTTTGAAGAAGCTTTGCTCTGGCTGCTGTTGGAAACAAATCAGATGGCAGTTCTCATGTAACACAAGAAATATTGTGTTCTTGACCAAAAAGAGCTCACCCTCCAAAATAAACACTGGCCAAGGAAACTTAGGCACTGAGTCTATTTCTGCACTTGCTTCACTACAGTTCAGCATTTATAAAATGATGCAAGAGTGACAAAGTAGATTTCTTTGATATTAGTGAGACATCATCACCTGTGTATTTCAATAATGTGTTAGAAATACAGGCAGCAGGTATAATAGAGTCAAGTCCTGTTTATTTTTGGTAAGGTGACTCCAAATCATATTAGGAGCTGGGGAAACATCAGGTCCTGAGGCAGCCCCAGCAAGGATGGCTCTATCAGCACTCATGCACTCTTTCAAAGAGCAAAGGTTAATAAACAGGAGATAGAATATTTATTCTAATATAGATCCCTGGAGTACTAAGTCATCTTTAATGAGAAATGAGGTAATTACCAGTTCTGTCACCTTTTGTCTCTCAAATACACTTGAAACTGAATGAGGCCCATGTTGTTCAATGGAAAATAAAGACCTATCATTTATTGTAAAGCATCACAATATCACTGCATTAATGTAAAGATAGTGAAGCCTGAATATCAAAGTATGTATTTAAAGGCAGTCTGAACATTTTACTTAGAGTGGGTGGAGATGTCAGGACAAAAAAGCTACACCAGTTCTCCTTGTCTGCCTTCACCCTGCTATGACAGACTAGTCAGCTCCTCAAATCAGGGATATTTTGGGTTTGAAATGGAAAACTTAAAGAATTGGCCTGTGACAAATTTTGGAAGGACATATTTCTAAATTTGCATCACCTGCCTTATATCCAGAAAGCTCACAGAGAGTGACAGGAGATCAGCTAGGACAAAAAAATATCAAAAAATAAAAAATCACAGAGGTAATGCTCATAAAAAAAGAAAAAGAACAAAGAATGGCTGCTGCAATTAAAGCAAATGGACATGGCCAGGCTTCTGGAAGGCTGTAAGCCTCATTTGCCTTTACTTTGGTGTATTTTGCTGGATCAAAGATTCCTGAAGTGGATTTATCTGCCTTGCCTCTTTTTGCAATGTCAGAGGGTTGGAAAGGAGACACAATGTGGATGAGAACCACGTTCTTGGAATTAAGTTATGGAAAGCTAATTACACAAACAGCCTTCATCTGCATGCTGCTGAGGGCAGGCAGGATTTAGATGGTTTAGTTACACAGAGTGAAGCAGTCCCCATCAGGTCAGTGCTGGGACAGGAACGTGGGTGGGACAGAACACTGTCCTCCCCCCATCTCTGCACCAGGAAAGCTTGGGGAGCTCCTGAGAGCACTAAGGGTTGGGTTTGCTGGCACCTTCGTCTTCCTTGGTGAGGCTATAGCTGCTGAACCAGATCCAGGTCATTGCAGAGCAATGGTGGCTTTGCAGCTCCTTCTTTGCCATTGCCCTCTAGAGTGAAAGTGCCTGTTGACCTCAACAAAATATTCCTCGTGTCTCCCTTCAGCTTCCAAGGTTCCAAACCATGCAAAATGTGGGACCATCTTGCTCCTTCCCTCCTCGTGTTGCACTAGGCAGGGAGCAGGTGGGCAATTCACTTCCAGGCAGCCAGGAAACCCCACAGCAGACTTTCAGCTCATTTCTTGATCTGATAACTTCTCCATACTGAAAGATCAGCAGGTTTGTTTAAAACTGCAGTATAATTTTGCACAACTGACTACTGTTATCAGTGGCTTTGATCCCTTACAAAACTGCATATAGCACTTCGGAGTGTAATTTGATGTGGTAGGTTTATTCCCTTAATGGGTAGGAGGGGATTTTCAAGACCACTCAATCCAAATTTAGCTGTTTTGTTACATTTAATTAATTTAGGTTCGTGTAATTTTAGTGAAGCATAAACAGTTAGCTATTGAGAAATGGAGAACATAAAAATAAAATATCTTTTTTTCTCCTGATGATTTCAGTTTTGTTTAAAAGATTAGAAATAGCTTCTGATAAAAATGACAAGTTACTAACTAAGCTAACAGCATAGCATAAGGTCAAAATATTTTCTACCACTTGCAATATGGTCACTTGGTGCAGGAACTTAAATGTTTAGTTTGAAATTCCAGCATATGCTTGTTCCACATGAAAGGCCACTGTAAACAGTTCCAATTACTGCTAATTGATTTAAACCTCAGGACTCAGTAGGAAATCACAGATGTTAACTGCTCAGTGATGCACTAAAACTTCCTGAGATTCTCCAAAAAAAATTGGTGTAATTGCAAGGTATCTTTCTGAGGCCCTGGGATTATATAAATCAGTTCCAGTGAGAGCTCTTCCATTGAAAGCATTGTTATTAGTCTTGCAAGTCTGTTAAGGAAAATAACTTCATTTTTTTTATGGACCCTCACACTGTAGAAGACTGAAGAAAATATCTAATGTTTTTGTACTGAGTGAAGAAAATGTCTAATGTTTTTGTACTGAGAAGAAGAGAGAACCTCCTTCTTTATAGGACTCTCAAGAAGGATTTCAGACCCTTTTAAAAAGAAAGCTGGCCATTTTCTCAGAAAACTGAAAAAAAAAGAGATGTGTTAGAAAGGCTTGAAAAAAAATGCAGTCAGCAGAGAATAGGTCTGTTGAGCTGATGTGAACACTGAAGCTTAATGTACAGGACAAAGAATACAGGGGAAATGTTCCAGAAGTCTTTGATGAAAACAGCATAAAGGTTGTCTATGGATTATCTGGGAGCCTGATGTTAAACAACAGACACAAGTGCATAAGCAGAATGCACTAAGCACTTAAATGTAAATGAAGACAAGCTTCAGCAACCAAATTGCTTCTAGAATTAGAATGACCCTGGTTCCTTCCTCATCCATAGAAACTACCCACAGACACTATCTGTTGGCTAATCCTCTTCATTTCCCTTCCTATGGCACTTATGATGCTGTTATCTCTAGCAGAAGTGATTTTTCTGAAAGCTGAAAAAACAGTTTTTTTAGACTACATCAGTACTAACATACTTTCTTTAATACCATTAGGAGTTTGGTAATATCCCAAGCTGCTGGTGACTCTTGCAGGAAGAAGGGTTGCAGATCAATTACTGGTAAGTTTCCTATCTGAGTTGGGAGCTCAGCTTGTACAGTTTAAAGCTGGAGGGCATGTCTAGGCTGCATATTATTTTTTGCTGGGGATCCAGGAGCTGAAGGGATGGTGTGTCTGCCACAGCACACACTAACAACAATACCTTGCTGAAGGGAGTTGGATAAAACTGAGAAACTGAAATAATAATTGGGATCTGCTCTGTGACTGCCATTTTCCCTTGCTTCTGCAAGCTGCTTGTAATTATTTCTCCCCTGTGAAGCTTGAGGTTGGCCAAGGCTCTGAGCAGCCTGGGCTAGTTGAGGGTGTCCCTGCTCCCTGCAGGGGGCTGCACTAGAGACCTTTGGAGGCCCTTTCAGCCCTAAACATTCCATGATACTATGAAAGAGATCTACTGTGTGTGTTGTTTTCCATCCTCTTCAAAATACATCTAAGAAACCAAAGCTGGACAATATTTACAAGGGAATATTGTCTGAAAATCAGGAGTAACATATTTGCCTGTGTTGTTCTGCATTGTCCTGGTTTCAACATTTCAGAATATATTATCCTGCTGTTCATTTAATGAGATTGTACTGGGGGGAAAAAGAAGGAGCAGGATGCAGGCATGGTGAATGTGTCTTGCAAATCTTTAAATGCCTGGATGGTGATGATAATGTGAGATGGGTTTATTGCTCTGCATTTTAGAAACACGTTTTTAAAACTTCCAATTTTATTGGGCATTTATTTGCATACAGGCAGTTCTGCCTTTTCTTTCTGTAATTTCATTGCACTGGTAATAGAGTTTTTGGAAAGCAAATGCATTCCACTGTATTTCAAAGCTCCTCCTGTGCTGCTGGGTGATACCTGATTTATGAGCAAAAGGCACTATTTGCCCCACCCTTTGTGTATCTGATGGAAAAATACAGTAAACTGAGATGAATATACTCATTACTTCTGCATAAGGAAATGCAGGTTTCAGTCTCAGAGAGATTTCTCCCCTCACCTTATGTAAGTTTAGAACATGTTATTCCACGTTTTTCATCTCTGCTCCTTACTGTGGATGCTGCTAATGGGTTGGTAGGTTTCTTGGCCATTGAGTCTTCCTTGAGATGGTTCCAATTGCATCTTATTCCTCTGAGCCTGTCTGTCATCCCTGCCTTCTTGACATTATAAGGGGGCTGGAGGCAGGGGATGTAGCCTGAATTGGCTGCTGTCATTACACCACTTTTGGAGACCTTATCACTCTTAGCATCTCCTTTTGAGAGAATGTATTTTCAGTCTGCATCCTTGCACTAACTGAAGGTATTACTCCTAGAAGCAGCTTGGATCCCATTATTTTTATAAGTTATATCAAATTTTAATTTGAAAGTGGTACCTGAGGTCAGGTTTCACCCATTACCACCCCTTCCCCAGTCCCCACTGTCTGTGTCAGAGCTCCTGAGATGGTGTCTATGGAAAATACTTGTCATTCTGGGTTTAAATTGGTGTATGAGAAGGAAAGGCTTTTGTTCTCCATCCTTGCCAGCCTCCTCTGGAAGCAGCAATAGTTGGTGCTGACAAGCATCCTGAGAGATGACTTTTTTCTCAATTTATTTTTGGTTACCAGACAGTACTGGATGTAATTTTATTAGGCTTTTTGCCTTAAGTAAAACTCTGATTATCAGAGTTGAAATGTTACTGTGTGGTTTGTGAAACAGTTATTTTTATCAAATCATAATTAAGCATTGGAAGTAGAGCTGAACAAGCTGCAAAGGGAACGTTATGTTGCTAAAAAGTTAAGAAGGGTGCTGGTGGAATATAATGTCTCGTAGGAAACAGAACAGGCTAAAAGATAACCTTGCTGCATCTGGATACTGGCTTTCTCATGGCAGTAGATAGCTGTTACAAAGCCATGCTGTCCTTCCTGCTGTGAAGCAAGCAGAGGGAAAAAAAATAATAGCCATTTTAACATTTCATTAACAGGTCTTACTTGAAAATGCAGCTCTCTACATCTTGGCAGCAGTGAGATGCCTGCAGACAGGAGCATGAGCCCCCTCTCAGTGATGTGTGGGGCTGGATATTAAACCTGCAGTGTTACAGGTACCCAGCCATGTAGTGTAGGACGAGAGCACTGTCATGTTGCTGCTCAAAATACCCTCCATGAGAACTGTACAGCTCCATGGGCATGTAGCAAACTGCAGCATCTAGCCACAGGATTGCTTACTGCCTTCCAGATCTGCCCCATCCTCAAGGAAAAGTAATATCTAACTTATTTCCAAGGTGCTGTAACTCCTTAGGCCTTGCAAGAACAGAGAAATATTCTTCTCAAGCCTGAGCACAACTTTAATCTACCCTTAAGATACCAGCAACTGAAAGTAATCACACAAACATTGTTTTCAACACCTTTTTCTTTCAAATTGCTTGTGCTGGGTACAGTTGTGAGCTCAGAGTGAATGTTGGGGTGCTCACATCCCCCAGTGGGTGAGTGTGGGTGAGCCTGGAAGCCCAGGGGCTTCCACCTGCTGCTGTGGGGGACGTGGTGTGCAAGGAGCATGCCCACAGGTGCTGTACTCCTGAAGATGCTTCTAATATTAGATTTCTGTTATTAATCTCTGCTCTCCCCAGAGCCAGGAAAGAAGCCTCGTGAAACGAGACAGTTGGGCAAAATGGGAAGAAGTGGCTGGTGTTTGTTGTTAAACAGCATTATGAAATGCTTGCTGTGCAGCCTAGGTCATGAGTGATGAAAATCACACTGGCATGGACGTTCTGCAGCATTTATGTCTCTGCTTTGCACTTAAAACGAGGGAATTGAGGTTATGGAGAAATGTGTGAGGTTTTGAGGCATTGTGCTAACTGAATTTCTCCCCTAATGTCTACAAGTATAATGGAATATACCCCTCAAGCAACCTTGCATCCTTCAGTGATGAAAAGGGCAAGGCAAGTTCAGATAATGCTACAAATCTAACAGCAGAAGTGCATGAGAAGCCACTGAAAGCAGGAATGGTGTTTACCTAAAACATTGCAATTAAACCTTAGAAGTGATGGCTTAGGCTTGGGTCACTGCAGCAGGTTCCCTCGTTTCCACCCACCCTGCACCATCTGACAGCATGAACAGGCAGTGAAACCAGGGTGGAGACTTGCAGGATCTCTACCTTGTGATGGGAAAAGAGCAGGCTCTGTCTTATGTAAGTCTGATTTTTTTTTGCAATGCTTGGATTGGAAGGAACATGCTGGGATAAAAAAGTGCTACGTCTTAGTTGGAAATACAGGACAGTTCAGTGCTCTGAGAAAAAAACAAATGGAAGTAAGAATGATGTGGCAGACTTCTGGAGACCTTCCAGCAGCTGGCAGAAGAACTGAATCAGTATTTCAACTGTGAAAATGAAGGTTTCTAATCATTAACACACCAATCCTGCTCAAGTGCTTTGCTTAACAACAACTGAGTGAAAACTTACAACACATTTAAATGGATTGATGAAATGTTAGACTGAACTGAAATGAGAACAGAGGTTAAGCAGGCCTGGAACTTTTTTTCTGAACTGTTGGGCTTGATGAAAAGTCTCTTAGATTTGAGAGATTTAAAACATAAACATCCAAACAAAATCTTTTTGCTTTGGCTTAGCCATGGCTATCAGCCAAACTCCCACCCAGCTGCTCACTTCATCCACTCCACTGGGATGAGGGAATATGAAGAGAATAGGAAAAAAACATGAACAAGAGAGCTCATGGGTTGAGATCAGGTGGGGAATTGCCTACCAGTTACTGTTTGGGGCAACACTTTGGCCAACCTTGGCCTGCTCAGGGAGCTGCTTGGAACAGTCCCATGGGACAGGGCTCTGGAGGGCAAGGGGGCCCAAGCAAGCTGGAGAATATTCAAACACCATTTCCTCCAGGCTCAGGATCAGTGTATCCCAAAGAGCAGGAAATCTAGTGAGAGAGTGAGGAGACCTGCATGGTTTCTAGTGATCCCTGATGGTATCACAGAGCATCTGCTAAGGACCTTTGTCACCACTGCAACGTTCACACTGCTTTAGCTGCACAAGGAGAATGGTGTGCATTTGGGAGACAGGTGTTTGAGCTTCTGGGAATGCCTTTCACTAAACCCTGCTGCAGAGTTCTGTTGCAGTATGAGAGAGATCTGTATAACTGGGCTTCAGCTGAAGGCTTTCCATTGCCACCTTTGAGGTCTCATTCCCACCCATCACACTAGACTCCATGAAGATTTATCTTTTCTCTTCTTTTAAAAGGCCTTTGCAAGAGGCAGTGAGCTGCTCTCATGCCCTCCAGCCAGGAATGTTCCTCTCCTGCAGAAGTTTGTATACTTTGACTCCTGTTTGGCAGCATCAGAGATCTGCCCTGTGCTTGGAGTCTGGAGCTAATGGGCTGTGACTCATACCAGCCTGAACTCAGAGTGAGTGTTAAAGGCACGAATGAAACTTAGATTCTTTCCCAGTTTGAGCTAGTTCTGGTCTACTTAATCCTGCTCCAGTTGCTTAGGTCCTTTTGTTCCTCTTCAAATTCTGGGCGATGGATTACTGCAATAAAACAAAAGTAGAAACAACAACAAACCCCCAAACCCACACCAGCTTTTGCCTGAGAAATTGCTCTCATCCAAAATCCAGGGAAGGCATTGATTTTTGGGGCTCTGGAGCAGGGGCAGAGATCTCATTTCAGCAGGACTGCAAACATGCCTTGTGGAAGTTGGGAGCCAGAGCAGCTTTCTGAAGTCAAACTTAAATTAATGTGGCAGGCAAAAACAGTGGAAGGGCTCAATAAAATCAGCTTTGCCTTTAGTCCTCCATGGATCCTAGGAAGAAATCTCTCCAGGAATCTTCTCCACAGTGAAGACAGACCTGCTGCAGGCAAGCTGGGAGGGATTCCTGGAGCACCCAAGAGGTGCTGATGCATTATGATCCTCACAGGTTTTCAGGTGATGCTGACACTACAGAAGAGCTTTTCAGGTAGCATTTTCAGCTTGAAGAAAGCTTTTCTTTTTGCACAAACATAATGGGATAGACATGATGAGTCTATTTCTCAGCATCTACACTGGGTTATGATTCCTGTTCATTAGCATGATTACACTCATTATGTGTTCAGCACTGTTTGCTTTCTCATGCACTTAAAACATTGGAGTGATGCTTAAATGTTACATCCTAAATATCAAGTTACTTAGATGCTGAGTTCTTACAGAAACTTGCCAGCATCTTGATTTAATAAATACTTAATATTTTTACAAGTTTGAAAAATCACAGTGCAGAATGTTGGATTTACCAGCATGGGTAGATGACATTTAAAGCAGAAACATTTAAATAAGAAGAAATATTTTAATAAGCAGAACATGTGGGAACTGGCAAGTAACAACGATTTCAGTTGGTACAGTATGATTATTTTTACAACACTTCCTAGTCCAGTCTCCTTCTTGAGTAATCACAAGGTCACCACCTCATAACTTCGAGCAGCAGGTCACTGAACCTGCTCACTGCTATCAGAGATGAGGGGTGATTTCTTTAATGCTTACTTTAGATTTATTTTTCTTTAACTTCCATTTGTGTTCTCCTTATCCACTCTTCTGCACTGAAGCTAAAAAAAAAGAAGCTTCTGTTATCTCAGTTATTTATGATTTTGGTCACTTCTATTAAATGCATAATTATGAACAGAGTTGTCTAACGTTCTCATAACTCATTTCTGTTAATTTTGGGATTACTAATGCCCTTCTTGTTCCTTTCTGATTTTTTTTTTTCCCCAAAAGCTACACTTAGAATGGTTTCTTGCAGAGTTTTTAAAAATTCAGGACAGGGTGCTTTTTTCTTTTGTTTGTTTCTTTGTTTAGCATCTTTTTGAAGAAACTCTACTTAGATGTCAACTGATCAGCCAAATCCATGGACCAAATTCCCAGCTACTCCTGCAATGTCTTCAACACACAACTCAGCTTCTATGGAGAACTTTTTTTCTTCTCTTACTGACAGGGGCTTTATGATTCTGATTTATTCTGAGCTTTATTCTCTGTACTTCTTAGTCTTTAATAGAATCTTATATTGTAATCACAGCTGAAATCTGCAGATTATGCTATAACAATAAATTATTCAGATGTGCTGCTTAGACTTCATTTTACTAAAATGGTCCCATCTTTATCAGTGATTGACAGTTATTTCTGAGTATTGTTTAGCCTTTCACATGACAAAGCAGGGCCTCTGCCTATTGCCAGCTCCAGTTTCTAGTGCCAGATTCCCATTGGCATTGCACAGGGAGTATTTGAATAGGACACACTGACTATTCTTTAGTATCAAATCCACAAGGCTCATAAAGAATAAACCAGCTTCTTTTATATACCGAGCTCAAACTTAAGTATTCTGTAAATCATCTTGACTTCTTAAATGTTGAGATGACTTTAATAGTCCTAATTGAATGGAAAACTGAACTGAAGCTGAGATGTGGAGTTGGAGCTCTTGATGAGGTACAAAATATCTTTTTTAATAACCCTCCCCATTAAAAAAGGAAGTTAAGCACTGTGTTCTATAGACATTTCTATCATGTTCCTCCCTGAGCAGTCATTTGTTCTGCTGCTGCCTGGCCATGCTGCTGGGCTTCTGGGGAATTACAGGTCTTTTTCAGCAAGGTGTGGTGACTCACCTCAGCCAGCAGCTTCCCTGAAGCCCTGCCAAGCTCTCCTGACCCGTCCTTTCCTGAGGAGCACAGCATCCACTGCATGTCTCCCTCCTCTTGCCTAATAAAAAAGTCTCAGATGGGCCCTCTGTGCTCAGTATTTTACTAACCCAGATTGTATTTTTCATGATTAACAGAATTTGTCTTATCAGTGGCATTTTTTGGCTTGTTATCCTCATATTATCTCCCAGAAAATTTCCCTCTCTTAATACTGAAGTTTTTGACCAGGCTTTTCTTTCCTTGAGGGAGACCTCTTTTGGTAGTAGTTTTCCTTAGGAAATACACTAATGTGTGCATATTGTCATCTTCTGTCAGAAATTCAGCTGTAATACTTCAAGAGTAAACAAAACATGGCACGTGACTTTGAAAATGCACTGTGTTTATCACTTTTTTGGTTTGCTTCTAAAAGTTAGTGTCACCAATTTGTCTCTGAGAAATCAAGGCAGGTAACTGCAGTGTTTCTGCCAAGACTGTCTCTGCTTCTAATATTTTAATAGACACCAGCAGAAACAGTGGATTTTAAAATGTTTATGTGAGGTATCAAAAAACTCTGGTTCCCCTGACTCTCACATTCAGCTCCTACCCAAGCTGATTTGATATATATATATATATATATATATATATATATATACACATATACATAGTCCACGTGCTATAGATCACTGGAAGGAACCCTGACTTGTTCTCCAGAGGTTCAATGTCTACTGTAATACTATATTATTGGACTATATGGCCAGCTCCACCACCACAAGCTCTGAAATAATTCACTGCCTGGCTGCTGCCAAGTGAGAACAGCATGGTTGCTTTGTCATGTTCTATTCCATTCATTTTGCAGCCTAGCATAAACAAGCTCCTGCTCAGCTTTACTCCAAGCAGATCACAGATGCACCCTTTGTGTGACCTAGTCTGTTCCATTTGCAGTTCCTAGAGAACAAATTCTAATTATAGGATGCAAGTCTTCATGAAAATAGCCTTAAATGGCTGGAATAAGAGACCTTATTCTATTAAAAGAGGTTTCCAATTTTCAAATTAAAAGCTCTGTCAGGTCTCTGACAATCCCATTATAAGTGACTGGATGACTCAGTGCTGTGCCTCACAACTTTTTAGAGTGGTTGGTTTTCCCTGGAAGAGGGATATTGAGGCAGAGCACAGTGAAAGGGCAACCAAAGGCCTGCTTCTTATTCATATAAACCCCATTCATCTGTGGAGGAGCAGATTCATGCAGATAGAAGGAGCAGGAAATTATATTTGCATTTTCCAGAGAAATAAGATGTGTCAGGGTAGACCCACTTTTTTGCATAAGCACAAGTGAAAGCCTTTGCTAATCATGTTGCCTCTTTCAGAGTCTGGAAAGGGAAAACCAATTTAGTTTAAACTAGGGTGCTGTTCCTTGCTACTTGACAACACATCCTATTGCCATCTAGAATCTGTACTAATCAGCTGTGAATATTTCAGTGGCCTTGTTATGCTAATCAGACACTGGCATTTTATTTTCTGCACTAAATACAGTCTATTTCTGGTTGTTGTGGCTCCTGTGAGAAGGGAACATGCAGTGCAAATGAAGCCTTTCTAATGAAAAAAGCCTGAGGAGCACTGTCACAGGGATGGCTTCCACCTCTGAGAACATCTCCAGAACTTCCATGCACAAAGCCAGCCAGCTCTGCCCTGCTTTCTCTCTGGAGCTCCTCTCCTCCACACACACACAAAATATTTGGGAACTGTTTAGACACTAAATATTCCTCAGGGGGTGAGCCAAGTCAGCCGTGCCCCAGTGGTACACAGAGATTTGGAAAACTGGTAATATGTTGCTGAACCTTTCAATTTTCAAAGCAGGCTCCATGTCTCAAAGAAATGGAAATAAAGATGGAAATAAACCCAGGAAACCACAGAAGCATTTTAAAACTGCTCAAAGTCTTGGTGAAGAAGGAAAAGAAAGAATATAAAATTTTACAGTGCATTTATTGCTGACTTGAAATTTTTATAAGGCTATTTATTCTGTTCTAATTTTTCCTGTTATCAAGAGACAACATTAAACATTTTCATTCTTATATCACAATAAAGGAAACCAAAAAGTAAAGAACCTCACATGAAATACTCCAGGTACCTCTGAAAAGCAAGAAAAGGTGTTTTAATTACATATTTTTAAAGTAATTTGCTGTGAATTACCATAATATTCTGCACTAGTTCTCTTTAATTGGTTGCTTTTGCAGTTTTTGTATTGTTCATTTTTCCTTAAAAAAAACACAACCCCTCATTTATTTAGTGATGTTTTATACTCTCTCTCTTTTTTTTTTTTTTTCTCCATGTAGTTTATTCTAAGATAAAATAAATGGAAAATGTCACACCTTTCCAAGAGAGTACTTTGTCATACCAGACCTTTTCCAGGAATTACTTTGGAAAGATGGGGACAGCAGTGAATTGATTATTTGGTGTGAAGCCTGGCCTCACAAAATATGTAGTTTAGATTAGAATCAGGGTTTCTGGAATATTTTATCATCTGATCCTAACTTGTCCCATCAGAAACTTCCTAACAGTAAACTGAACTGATGTCAATGCATATTTGTTACAGCTTTTCTTTTTTTTCCACCTGCCCTTAGTCAGAATACTTCAGACAAAATGAAGTGACTGCTGAATTCTACTTTTCCTAAACATACCTCATCTATGTTTTTTATTAAATGCTAACATGATTTAAATTAAAATCACAGCATCATAGACTGATTGAGGTTGAGAAGGGACCTCTGGAGCATCATCTGCTGCAGCCCCTTCCCTCCTTAGGGGTGACCCCCCAGGGACATCTACAGTAGGATGCCCAGACCGTGTCCACATCACTTTTGAACATCTCCAGGGATGAAGGCTCTATAACCTCACTGGGCAGTCTGTGCCAATGCTTGAGTAACCCCACTGTGAAAAAACATTCCCTGATGGTCAGGGGAACACCCTGTGATTGAGTGTGTGCTCTCTGTCTCTGGTCCTGCCCTCAGACATCACTGACAGACACTATAGAGAGCCTGTCTCTTTGCACCCTCCACTCAGGTATGGAAATACATCCTTACACTCCTCCCTCACCTGAGGCTCTTCTTCTCCAGGCTGAACAGTCCCAGCTCTCTCAGCCTCTCCTCATAGGACATTTGGTCCAGGCTCTTCATCATCTTCGTGCCCCTTTGCCGGATGCTCTCCAGTGGTTCTGCATCTGTGTCGCGGTGGGGAGCCCAGCACTGTTACTGGCATTAGTTACTGGAGTTAGCAATTCCTGGAGCTGTGCTTGGAGGGCCCAACCACTCATGTTCTCTAGGAAACATGCATAGCAAAAGCTATCTGAACGTGTGCAAAAACAAAATCTCCTTGGTGCTGAGGAGCATTCGACTCCTTGAAACGCAGCTTGACTTCACTGGGGAGTACTGGCCAGACACATTTAATAGCTCTACATTATATATATAACCCAAATATATAATATATATTACCCAAAGCTGCACTCTGACTAAATCTAGTCACTGACTGCTCATCTCCATTGGCCTCAGTCCACATGTCTGTCACTACAGAGGATTAATAGATTTCACTGTGTAGCACTGAAAAACACTGGTAAATTACATTTTCCTGACACTGGAGCACCCACACAAATAAGTTCACGTTGGACCAAGAGCAGCATCAGAAGCACCAGAAAATGCTGGCAAGAAGATGGAAAAAGTGACTTCTAGGAAACATCTGTGTCCTGGATGTGTGTCCTTATTATCCAGGCCTGGGGCTGTCTGATTCTGTATGGTGTATGGGCTTCGTATCATGTTTGTTGTAAATGAAAGACAAAAAATAACTTTCTTTTTTTTTTTTTTCCCACAAACATTAAGGTTCTGCCTCATTATACTTCGTGTATCCAAATGACAGATGATGTAGAGAGGACTGGAACATGGTGTTTTGTTTGTCCTGGCATTAATGAGCGTTTGAAATGCTGATGTGTAGGCAAATCTATTTTTGTTTTCATATTTTGCATATATATTACTGTATAATGCCTTATGGGGGGAATAGGAATTTAACATCTAAATATTTTAATATTCAACAAATAGTTGTATGTACAAAACAGAAGGAGGAATGATTTTGCCCCTTAAAACATAGCAATGAATGTTAGTTTGGCTTCGTGTAAACTATTACAACATTTGTACTAATTTGTCTCTCTAATTTAGGGTTGATGTTAATTTTTGTTTTCAGGAAAAAACTTGTGTGTAAATGATCACAACAGCTTTGCAGAAGATGTAAAATTTGGGATGTAAACAAGAACTAGCTTAGCATTAGGACAGGATTGGAGCACAGGGCTAGAGAAATTTATAATCTACTTGTTTTGTGATGGGCTGCAAAGTGATGAGAAAATGTGCTATGCTTGAAAAGATTTAAAATATTGAGAGTAAACCTCATTGGTTTCATCCACTTTTTCCTACACTTGCTAAAGGAAAAAAAAAAAAATAGGTGCTTGGATCAGTCTTAATGTTTACTTGAATAAATTCCTAGCAGAGTTCAAAGCACTTCTGAGAAATGAGAAAAGGGCCGAATGGCAATTTTGAAAACAAAATTACAAAAAAAAAGGTAATATAAAAGTAATGTACAAAATGGTAATAGTGTGCTAAGTAAGTTATTAGCATGCAAGAGTTGGGGGAAAACTAGATGTATTCTCAGGTCTGCTCTGTTTAAAAAGAAACACAAAGGTTCTGTAAAGAGAGTTAATGTGTTGCATATATTATCTTCCACCTGAAATGGGAGTGCTAACGATTTACAGAGAAAGTTATTGTGAGACTAATTTATTTAAAAGAGCTCTTTGAAGCTAGCACTGTGGGCTGACTTGGAGCTTGATTTAGGGTGAGCAACCAGTGTATGAAAGCTCGGGGGTCCGGAGGGTCTCTCCTGCTCTTGGGCTAGGCTCTCAGCTCAGGGGGGTGGTGTTCTTCCTCTCTTGAGTGGCTCTCCCCCTCAGCCACCAAGCAGGACTGTGCCCATGCTGCCTTTGATCCCACCAGTGTGCTCCTGACCCCGGTGCCAGGATCCATCCCTGAGCACAGCTCTGGCTGCTGCGGGGCCCAGCCTGGGCCTCCCCCTGCCCCAGTGACGGGGACACAGTTACCATCAGGGGGTGGCTTCTGCACTGGGTTTGTCCATATTTGTATATACTCCATTATGATTATTTGCATTTTCATTAATTTTTCCAATTTCCTTTTCTAAGTCTCTCTCCCTTATTCCTGTTCTCTGGGGAGGGAGGGGGGTTAGCAGAGAGCAGCTGTTAGCGGGCTGGGGGCTGTCCTGGCCCTGAACCCTGACGCCTCAGCAGACCCTACACCAGCTTGGTGCCCTTCTTTGGACACACTCCAGCACCTCGTTGTCCTTCTTGGAGTGAGGGGCCCAAAACTGGACATAGTATTTGAGGTGTGTCCTCACAGGTTGCCAGTACAGGGAGACAATCCCTTTCTAGTCCTACATCTGATGCAGGCCAGGTGCTGTTGGCCTGGGTGACCAGCTGGGCACACTGCTGCCTCATGTTCAGCCTGCTGCCAACCAGAACCCTAGGTCCTTTTCTGCTAGCTAGCTTTCCAGCCACCCGGCCGTGCTGAGCCTCATACCATTGATCTAGCCTGTTCAGATCCCTCTGTAGAGCCTTCCTACAGTCAATTAGATCAATATTCCCACCTAACTTGGTGTCATCTGCAAACTTACTGAGCATGTCTCTGATACCCTCGTACAGATCATTGATGAAGATATCTAGGAGAACAGGACCCATTACTGAGCCCTAGGGAACAGCACTTGTGACTGGCCACCAACTGGATTTAACTCCATTCACCAACACTCTTTTGCATTGGATGTCTATGCCATCTAACCAGTATGCCCACCTAGGCCAGTTTCTCCAGGAGAATGCTGTGGTAAAGTGTTAAAAGATTTACAGAAGTCTACATAGACAACATCCACAGCCTTTTCCTCATCCACTAAGTGGGTCACCTTGTCACAGAGGGAGATCAGGACATCATGGTCTCCACCATGGTATTGGTGAACTGCATCCCAGTGCACCCATCTATTCTCCACTTGGAGGTTTCTGAACATTTCCAGCAGGTTTAAAGTCAAATGAGCACAGCTCAGGTGAGCAACAGCTTAATACACTGAAGTGTTTCAGTATCTGGATCAGATAATCCAATGTTATTTGGATTGTCCAGGAAAGTTGTTGGGGCTCTCCACAGTAACTTGCAGCAGTGGACACCCCTTCCTGACCTTCTCTCCTTGGGGTCAATGTCTTGCCAGAGACTTCCTCATCTCTGACCTCAACACTTGTCCTATTTCTTAGGTATTCCTGTTTTAAATTATAGGAATGTCTTTGCCACAGCCACACTGTTCTTCTTTTCTCCATTCCCCCTGTGTCCACTTTTAGCCTTCCTTTGCAACTGAATATGGCCAGAGTCCTACAAAAGAATACAACAGGGCATGTTCTTCCATTAGAATGGCAGTGCAAAGCTCCTATTAAAATTAATGGGCACTCCATGTGCACTGCAATGTAAAAATAACCCCCCTATTCTCACATGCTATTTTAGTCTCTTTAATCCTTCTAACCAATATTCCCACTTCCACTACACCTAAATGAATGCAGTGGGAATGAATTTTCCCCCCCTTAGAGGCATTAAACTTGTACCTCATTCTGAGAGTCACACTGTGGCTGCCCATAGTCTCTTCAGAATGGACCCAGGAACATGTTCTGCAGCTCCTGTGTAACCATGCTTTAGCATTTGCCAAGAGTGATAATATATGATAATAATACAGAATCTTTTTAGAAACCAACCCAAATGCAAAGGTAGAGACTTGAGGGAATATGCTGTTCCTGAAAGGTAACTGTCAAGAATTAATTGCTTTTCCAGTCTTGATCTTTGCCTCTTTTGACGTCCAGCCTACTTTTTGGCAGAACAAGGACAGCTTTTTAAGGTTGGCCTCTCATCAGCAAGGTACTTTTGTGCTAAAGTGGTAAACCAAGTGCTAGTTCTCTTCTTGCACCTCCAGAACAGATTTTTTCCATAAGTTCTCTGTACCCTGCTTGGAAATAGCAGCAGTCAATACATTTTATAGACTATATGATTCCATCTGAACAATACAAACAAATAAAATAAGAAGCAAAGAAAGTTAATTTTGTGTGTGCTTCTTAAGGTTAGCAAGCTTGATTTCTCATTACCCTACTCTGATTTGGTTGTCAATAAATTGAATTAATTCCCTGAGTTAGGTTTGTTTTACATGTGACAGAAACTGCTAAGTCATCTCCCTGTCCCTTAACTCAACCCACAAGCCTTCCATGGTACTTTTCTCTCTCTGTCCAGTTGAGAAGTGACAATGGAGCTTGGTGGACACCTGGAGTCCAGGCAGGGTCAACCCACCACAGATGTTAACCAGTGAATCAGAAACAAAGAGGAAACTTCCCCTGGGTAAGTGAAACCACCCAACATGTCTGTTTTCAGGTCTTCTCTGTGTTGATTGCTATTTGTTTTTCTTTAAAAAGAAACAAAACCACCTCACCAGAAAGCAGACTCCATGGATGAGAATGTGATCTCATGTGAATTGCATACAATATTACACACAATTTACACACAATTACACACAATATTTGGGTTGCTGCTTAGTCCATCAGTCAGTTCATTGTCAGTTGCCTTTCCTAATCATATGGCTTTGAGTCTGAAGAGCACTCCCTTGCTCCAATGCTTCTTTATTATATGATATAATAGAAAATTATATTGCTGTGTATTGTGCTTTCTTTAAAAAGTAGCCAGTGCTGTTGGATCTTTGAAATGGGTTCCTGAGCTGCCCAGTCAGGTGCAGGAGATGGGAAGAGCACCTGGTCAGGGGAGGTAGCAGCAGTAATTGCAATTGCAGTTATCAAGTCCTCTGGGTGTTGCCAGATGGGAGTGAATTTGCCAAGCACAGAGCCATTCACCTTTTTCACCAAGGCCATTACAGTAGCAGTTTCTGAATGACCACAGCAGTTGTTTTCACATTCAAATAATACATTTTATCAGTTGCCATTGCAGTCATGCTGGGCTGGAAGCTGCAGCTGTAATTAGTGGCAAATTTTTAATTAACAAGTTAAGTACTTCTTATTAACAGCTGTTTGAGAAACAAGACAAGATTATTTAACAGGTCCCTTGGATCTATAAAATATAAGGCTCACAGTCTCTGTCTCCTTGTGAATGCTGCCATCATATCTATGCTCATCTGCAACTCTGTAGCTCCATGAAATAGGTAAGATCTTGTTATATATATTGACATTAATGGTAGGATTTAGAAATGCTTGATTCATATGAATCATCCTGTGGGTAATTTAATTATTGAACTCCTATATATTAATACTGGAACCTTAGGAGCTGTTTGACCTAAAAGGAATTTATTAAGAGACATGGGGAGAGTAAATAAAGGAATCAGGTAGTGTTTTAGCATAGAAACATGCCATTTGTCACTGGGGAGTTAATGTAGTTGAATTTTATTGCTGATAATGGTGTTTATGCAATTAAAACCAGTGGTCAGTGGGGTGAGCAGAAAGTCTTGGGCTTGTTACATATTGTGAAGGATGTTTGCATCCAGGGGCTGCACAGGGAGTTGAGAAAGGTGTTTGAGAATAGTGAGCATCTGTAAGTATTGCTGTGTGGGAGATAAAAGCATGGCATGCCTCTCTTGGAGCCCTCATTTTAGTGTCTTCATCAACAAGCTTTACCAAGATGATCTACTGCACTTCTCCCAGTAATTACAGCCACTCTTTCTGCATGAAAAGGGTGGTTGAATGGATAGCAAGATGAGCAGAACTGAACTAAAGGAGGAACTATTATCCTCTGAAGATAGTTTTGGGTTGATAAGATCCCCCTGAGTCCTGTGCTCCCCAGGCATCCCATCCAGAGGACCTGATCTCTCAGTCTCCTGGTAGACTCCTGCTCCAGCACTGCCCTCCTCACAGCCATGGGGTTACCAATGGGAGACACCCTGCTGACTGAAAACTGCCTCCTTTTTCTGAGAGCTGCTAAGGCCCTCCCCTAACCCCAGACCCCAGGACAGCATGCTAGTCATGAGAATATCCATTATTTTTATAACTGTGCCCTAGGGGCATTCTTTGTCTTCAACGGGATATTTTTCTGATGGCCTGGGTAGAAGGGATTCTAATTGTGAACAAGTTTTGACAAGCATCATCCTCTGGATTCAGTAAATCAGATTAGCCTGTAGGCAGTCACCTCCTGTGTGGAAATATTGTTTGCATCACCCATTTGTGCACCAGTATCTGGTTGTTTAACTTATTGCTAATTACAGGCCCTGCAAGAGACAGTAGGAACGATTGTGTTCAACAGGTTCTGCTTGTCTGTTTTCATCAGTATCACAATTAAGGCTGAGGAGAGGTTTCCAACTGAAATAAAAATAGAGATTCTTGCTCTTTTCTCAGACAAAGCCTGCCTTGAATTTTGGGAAGATTTAGTCAACTTTTTCTAATACATTTCAGTTTTGTTTTTCTGAATGTCCTTGTTTTGGTCAAGAGATGAAAGTAAATGAATTCATAGAGTGCATAGCATTACAATACTTCTCAAGCAATACAAGGGGAGTCCTTTTAGCTTGGGAAAAAAAAAAAAAAGTCAACAAGGAGCTTGTTCCTTGAAGATATAAAATAGGTTGGAGAGCTGGCTGATGGAAGCAGAGAGGCTCTGCCATTCAATGGGCACCATCTTAGTTTCAACTCCTTTTCTAGAGTTCTGATTTTTAAAATCTCCCCTCTGTTGCTCTTTTCATCACACTTGGGAAGAGAATTCAAGTGCTGGGTATCAGCACAGCTTGTGTGTACACCCCCAGCCCAGCTCAAGCTGGGTGTATCTGTTCATGGTCCCAGCTCACACCAGTCCTGCCCTGCTTTAGTTCAGTTTTACCAGTGTATGGTTGATAATTTTTTATCATGCTTGCTTTAAGAAACCATTTTTTTCCCCAGATATAATTTAGTTAATATTTATACTCATATTTCTGCTCCCCATTCTATTGTCATCTCAGTATTTTATGGTTTTGCTAGCTCCTCATCACAGCACTACCTATACACATAAGGTCTTTTCTGGATGATAAACAAAAATTCTTTAGAAGACATTGGTAATATTTATAGAGGTATCTGAATAACTAGGAAATTAAACTCACTTTCTGACTAGTTTTAAACCCCTACCTTTTCTTTCTCAAAGTCAGCTCTGATTCCATTCCATTTGAAATGTGATTATGCTTATAGATTTAAAGGTGTCTCCTGAGATTTTTATTTGGTTTTTCTCCCTTAAAATGATAAAAATCTAGTCTTTTAAAGGACTTTATTGGAAACTTTGTCATACTCAACAGTAATCTTTTATCCATCTCATCACACAACTCCTGACATTTTATCATGAAAACTATTTGTTATCCCTTGTTACACCTCTTTAATCTCTTTGCAATTATTTGTTCATCTTCTAGGTAAACCTCATGTAATCTTTTTGTAGATTTCATACCACATTTCCACATGCCTTGCAAAATCAAAATAATCCATCTACCTTATTCTTATTTTCCATTTATTTTCATAATTCTATCAAGTACAGCAGTGAGATTTCTGGCACGATTTATTCCTTATAAATGCACTCAATATTTTATCACAGATCCCATTATCTCCAGTGTAACTACCTGTGTATTAAACTTGAAATAGAGATCTTTATAACTTCTGAATTTCCATCATTGTGGAACCTAGTGGTTAATAAAAATTTGTGAAGATGGGGAAAAACCCCTATATTTCATAACTGTGTGTGCACCAGATGCTATTATTTTAACAACAATATTTGGAGTCTCCTGAAATGGTGAGAAATCACCTGTTTCTTATGCTTTGTGATTTTTTTCACAAGAGTGAAAAAGCATGCAATGGCATGACTAGTTTACAGACCCCTTGTCTCAAGGCTGTTCAGAGGGTCTGCACAAGCAAATAACAAGTTTTGAGCTTTAAATTGGAATAGTGCAGCTCTGCAGATCTCCAAAACAGCCCCTGTGAGCCAGGCTTTCCTCTGACCTTCAGTGAGGAAGCAAGGAAAAGCATTTCTATTGCTTTGGTTCCATTTCAGCACAACAGAAACCAGGAATTATGTTTTTCCAGGTCACTTTCTAAATATACCCCCCCTGCTATTCTGATGTGCATTCCCTGGTGGCTGTCTGCAAGCTCCCCCTCAGTCGGGGGCAGAGCAGCAGCAAGGGTGGTGAGCTTCATGGCTCTCTGTCCCTGCAGACTCCTAACCCAGATCCCACACACTGCTGCTTCTACTGCAGTCCTCTTGTGCCTCCAGCTCCCCTCCTCCCAGCTCTAGCTGAGTCTCTGCAGGTCATCTCACCTGCTGGCCATGCATGTGATGGCAAGGCACACAGAATGAAATAGTAGAAATTCTTCAGTTTGAACTCAAGTGTGTTTATTAGTGCCTGTGCCTGAGGCACTGCCTTAAGAGTTTCATATACTGCACATTTACTGGATCTCTCTCAGACTTTGAGCTGTTTCTACCCCCCTTTGAAAAGGATCCCAGATTGATAATAAAGCTGAGATATTTTTGTGGTCACTTGAAGCAGGGGTGTGTGCTCAGTTACTAACAGCAGATGTGAGCATGGACTGAAAGGTGCTTCAGATGCTCAAGGAGAAACTGATGCACACCACACAAGCCAACGGCTTTGGGAGATTTTTCCATGGTCATTGGCAATTTAAAGATTAAGAAAAAGCCCCAGAGCCACTTCTGCAGCTGCATGAGATGAGGGGGAAGGTTGGAGCTCTTCAGGGGGACTGCAGCAAAGCCAGAGCTGGTGCAGAGCCAGCTGCACCCCATGGGTAAACCTGCCTCTGATTTACTCTGGCCTTCAAGCACATCTGGGAATAGTTTTAGTTTCTACACTGCTCGTGTTCAAGTGATTAAGGCAAAGAGAGAAAGTTTGAGGTCTTTCTTAAACTATGCAGCAAGTTAGAGCTGCAGTAAAGCACCTTCAGTCAGAGCCCCTGTGGTGCTCTCATTTCTTGATGTTTGGCTTTGCACGGACTCCTTGACTGGGGGAGCAAAGGCAAAAGGTGAGATTATGACAAACCAGGCAAAGGTCTGTGCAAGGTAGCATTAGGCTGCCTGGCCTGGCTGGGGGCTGCAGCTGGGTGCCCATGGTGTGTGGGGCTGGCCAGGGCATCCTGGCCCACTCCCCATGCAGGCTCTGGGGCTGGGCAGCTGTGATGCTGGGGATGCCCAAGGCTCTCTGCACCATAGCCATGCTGCAGGCACAGACTGGGTGTTCTCTGAGCCTAGGAGCTGAGTGCTGGCACATCTGTTTCAGTGAAGGAGGAGAGAATTTTTGTGCAAGGTGTGGACAGGCCTTAAAGAAAATGTACTAGTCGTAGAATCATAGAGCAATGGGGGTTGGAAAAGACCTCCAAGATCATCAGCTATCCACCCTACATTATAATAACCACTAAACCACATCTTGAGGTGTATATATGGGTATATATGTTTCTTTTTATTATAAGGGCAGCCTTCATAAAGCTCATCATGCCTGCTCTCTGCCTGACACCCCGGACTGCTGGCTTTGGAGTCAGAATAAATGCTGACAATTGCATAAGCAGAACAAGGAGAACTATTAGTGTACAAAACAAAAGCTATTCTTCTGAATGCTCAGACAATTTTAGTTTCACTGTCCCAGAAATGTCAGTGAATTAAAGGCAAGGCTTCAGCCATAGCTTGGCTCTGTTGTCATTTGCATGTCAGGTTCTCACACTGAGCCACTGAAAGAGATGGAGGTGGATGTGAAACACAGTCCTGTCAAAAGCTTTAAACAATGCTGCCTAAAGAGGTAGGACCTCCCAGCTCAGCAGAAGCTGCTGCATGTTCAGAGCATGGAAAAATTCAGCCACTCACACACATCCAGTCATTAGTTACCTCTTAAAAATAAATTACCTTGTTTTCTGAGGCTAATTAATCCAGTATCACTTGTAGGCTGGTGATTGTCCTCAAAAGCCAAGGCAAAGACTATTCATATTTCAGAGGCTGAATTTTTATCCAGAGGTCAGAATACTTTCCCTTGACTTGAGAGATGGTGAGAACCAGCATTATATTATCTGTACCAAGGTAATATCTGTTGTCTCAGAAGGAAGAACAAGGTTTATGAAAGCTGGAAAATGTGGTTATTTCAATCTGAGGCATTGTTACTTCAAGTCAGGAGGAGTTAATAAATAGATCCTGCAAAGCTGAAACCAGCTATTATTAATTACTTCTGAGTTTTGTTTCTGGCTCTCCTAATCCAGCAATTTTTAGAAAAGTTATACTCAAACTAAAACCACAAAGATGAGACTTGAAAAGTCAGGAGAAGTTTATGCTCATTTCTGAGCTGATTGCCTCTCCTAGTCAGTTTTTGTTTGGTTGGTTTTTGCCCCTGATTTACTTGGCTGTAGTGGAAAGTTTCTCTGCAGTTTTAATGGCTTGAAAAACTTGAGATTAAGATTTAATGGATGGTTAACAAAACATATTTTGGGGCTTGTAGCATGATTTCATGCTGTGATGCCTACATTGACTGGTTGGTTACAAACCTGCTTCAATTCTCTGCTACCAATATATTTTTAATTAACGCAAGTATGGCTGAAATATTGAAAGTCTCCTTGATCAAAGAGATGTAGGGCTATAATTATTGTTCCTGTTTATACCTCCCCTGCTTCATGCCCAGAAAGGAATGTTGTCCTCTTTAATGCCTCAGAAAAGCCTCATTCTCTCTGCAACCTCCCTCCAGTTCCTGAGCACTGTCCTCACGCTGCACACGGGTGACTTATTAGAGCTCTGAGTCCCCAGAGCTGCTCACTCAGAGCATCATTCAGTTTTCATTTCCAATGCTTTCCAGGCAGCTTATGGCAGGATGACAACAGTGCTTGCTCAAACTTCCCCCTGCAGCTGAGGAAACATGATGGTCTTGGTGTTGGAGACACTGCTTGGCTGAGGGTCTGAGGTGAGCTTGGGCAGCCGGTGTGTAGCGGAGGAGCAGGAGCAGCTCAGCCTGCCAGGCCCTGCTGATGTCAAAGAAGAGAGGCAGCTTTGCACTGCCAGGGAGAGATACTTAACTACTGTGTGGCTCTGAATAGCAAGCCCACTTCAGGCAGCTCTGAGCAGTGGCTGTGAATTGCTCTCTGAAGCTTTGAGCACCCGTGCCATGCCAAAGCTCCGGAAAACACCTGTACAATATCTTTATCTCATGCATCTTGAGTGAGGAACAGGAATGGCAGAACTGGAGTGGGGAACTGGGTGCTTCAAGAACTCCCTTTGTCCTCTGTACTGTTAAGCTGCTGAAGTGTGGAAATGCTATTTATAGGGCAGTAGCATGACCTGAGCATGACAGTGCACTGCCCTGAGACACAGAGCAAGATGGGAGTCCTCTGTATTTGGGCTGGAGGAGCCAGTGCTGAAGTTTCAGGTGGAAATGTTCCCTGCTCTGGAGACAGTGATGAAGGGAACACAACCAGGGGAGACTCTAGGGATAGAAGACTTCAGAATGTGTTCTCAATCACAATGAGGTTAAAGGGGGACCAGGCAGGTAGGACAGCACCATGTCACTGTATAAATGCATACTTTACATATGTCTTCAGTGCTGTGTGCTGGTCTGATCCCCCCTGTCTCTGGAAGAGTGGAGTGGGACTGCAAGGGGTCAACATAGCCTCTGAATGAAAAGCAGCCCAATGAGCAAGGACTTGTCAGCCTGAAACCAGACAGCTGAAGGGCAATATGACACAGGTCTGTAGAAATGCAGGAGGCTTGATGGATGACAAATGGATAGGGATGCATTGATTATTTTCTGTCCCTGTAAGAAATGAGGAGGCATCCAATGAGGCTGGTAGAAGCTATAAGCAAAACAAAGCAATGAGCTGGGTCTGTTAGGCAGGCAGTAGAAGAAATTCAGGGAATTTACATAGAAAGTGGGACAAGATCACAGAAGAGGTACCACAAATACAACTTGTCTGGAAGTCCTGCAGCTTCAAGTAATTGGAGACCATGGGAACATACTGCATGTGCTTCTTTGTATTGGTATTTTCAAGGTGTTTGCCTTTGTCCCCTTCTTAGATACCAGACACTGAACCACGTGGATTTTTCTGCCTGCATGTTTAAGAGAATCTGTAATTCTCATCAGAAATCTGCTTCACAGCCAAGGAAATGAAATTGCAGAACTGCCAGTGTGTATTCATCCAAAGCCTGTCTGTGTAACCCCACTGGGGCAGCTGGAGCAGTGCTCACTGCTGTATGCACAAGCAGAATTATGAAGTAGAAGTGTCATTTTTGTGCTGTGTGTTACATATACCTCAGTGTATGTGACAGGGACTGTTATTTGCTCCCAGTCCTGTTGTCAGTTCAGTGAGAGGTGGTGATGAAAAGAAGCTCTTTGGCTATTGTCACTTTTTCCTGTTAAGACAGTGCAGCAGCTGCATGACATCTGTTTTCTCAGGTTCATAGCAGCTAATAGAAAGTTAAACAATGCCTGTGACTTCATGTTTTTAACTCAATGCTTAAACTCATTCAGCATTGAAAGCAAGAGATATAAGGGCAGTAGGAACCTGGAACTTTGTTCTCTATTCTGTTTCTTGCAACAGACCAGCATTTGTCCACTGCAGTGCACACGAGCAGAGCTGCCAGCTTCACGGTGGGATAAATAGGGATTGAGGAATGTTTGCTGCCAGCACTCAATAGCAACATTTTGCTGGGTGTTCAGGATTGTAAAAAACCTCCAGTGAATCCACACTCCATCATCCTGTTATCCTTTTCCATCACTCTACCTCCTGGCAGAGGCAGCATTAGCTCTGCATTTAAATTACTGTGCACAGATGAGTTGTGTAAACAAAAACAAACAAACAAACAAAGGAAAACTGAGGCAGGGTGGAAATCCTGCTGTTACCATCCAAACAGAACTGATGTAGCATTCTTCATTACTCATCTGTTTTGACAGCCTGTGGTTTCCTATTCTCATTTGCAAAACCTCAGTATGATTTTCTTGATTTGCAAAGAAATAAAATGACAAATCCTGCAGAAGTTTCTTAAAACACCTGAAATTCCCTGTCAGGTGTCTGAGATGCAAACACATTAGAATGGGAAAGGGGGATCTGGTGGACAATGAGATGCAAGGAAAAACACTGCAGGACATGTTGCTTTTCTGGAGGTGTGACATAGGATCAAGTTTTTTGGTTACCTGGTATTAGCAGAGAGATACAGTTCTGACACCAGAAAGTGACTGGAGAAAGGAAAGCACTGTCAAAAAACCTGAGAGAGCTTGGGGTATAAGAGCAACACCCTGCAAGGAGCTCTTTCATAATGAGAAAGCACAGAAACTCTGAGCTTGTCTAGGAAAGCCCATGCTTCTTTGCAAGGTTTCCTGCTTCAGTGCCCGCCCCCCGGCCGGGGGCTTGGGGAACGTCTGGCCCATTGTATTCCTTAGCCAGGCACCACCTC
>JAOEGS010007371.1:0-32812 GCA_025447755.1 Corythornis vintsioides | reverse complement strand
AGCAGCAGGCCCTGAGCCAAAATGGCCCAAAGGAGGCCTGGCCAGGAGCTGTGCTCCGTGCTGCACAGGCAGGAAAAATCCCCGAGGACCACTGCCAGCCTGCCCCAGGGGGAAAGACTCCTTCCTGACCTTAGCAAAGCTGGCCATCGACTGGCCATTTCCTGAGCAGGTGAGAAGACCGTCCCCCTCCCTTCTCCGCCGGCGCGGGGCCTGTCGGGGCGCGCGAGCGCGCGGGAGCGAGCCCCGCCTCTTTTCCCGCCGAGCGCGCGCGCCGCCCCGGCCCGGCCGGGAGAGGAGAAGGAGGAGGGGGGAGTGAGAGGGCGCGCGCCCGCGTGCGGGACAGGCGCATGCGCGCGCTGCGCGGTCCCGAGCGTCGGCAGCCCCGGCCCGACGGCGGCGGCGGCGGCGGCAGCGGCTCCTTCCCTCCCGCCCTCCCGCACCGGCGCCGGCCGCGGCGCTTCCCCTACCCCCGCCGCTTACTCGGCGCCCTGCCGGGGCCCCGGGTGCGGCGGCGGTGACCCCCCCGTACCCTGCAACCTCCCTCCCTCCCCGCCCTTCCCGCCCCGGGGATGAGGCAGCGGTAGCGCGGCAAGGTGAGGGCGGCGGGGCCTGTTAGGCCGCGGCGGGCGGGAGCGAGGGGGGAGCGGCGGCGGGGGCTCGGCGGCTGCCGGGAGAGGAGCAGCCTCCAGGCGCCGGGTGGGCTGCGCCCCTCTCCCTCCTCCTCCTCCCTCTCCTCCCTCTCCTCCTCCTCCCGGGTGGGGGCGGGGATGCGGGCAGGGCCGCGGCGGGGAAAGGGGAGCCACCGTCCCCCCGGCCCTCCTCCGCCTTCCCGCCGGCCCGGCGGGGCCAGCGGTGCGGGGCGGTGCGGGGATGGGGGTGCGAGCGAGAAACCTCTGCTGCTTTTCCCGGGCGAGGCGAGGGAAGGAGCCGCAGGTGCTGCCCCCCGGGGGGCCTGTCCCCGGCCCTGCCCCCCGCGGGGCGGGTGGGGGTCGCGGTACCTGCCCGCATTGTTCGGCGGGCGGGGGTGGCAGGGAGGGGGGAGCCGGCGGTGCGGGGGCTGCGCGGTGGAGGGTGCGCTGGGTGGGTGGAGGGGGAGCGCCCCAGCCTTTCTTTATTGCAGGTGATGGAGCTGCTCCTTTCTTCCCAGGCGAGCGCGAAGGGCTGGCTGCGGGCGCAGCCGCGGCTGGCAGAGCCAGGGATGCTCGCTGCCGGCTCGGATGGCTCCTGATTTCCGAGCGGATTGTCAACGGCTCAGCGAGCCCTCCCGATGCCGGTGCTGAAGGCTGCGGGGCCTGTGGTGTTCGACCCAGCGTATTGTGCCTGAGCCGCCCCCAGCTCCTCTCCTCTGCCTCCGCAGCTCGATTGCTGCTCCAAAGTCTGCTCTTTTGTTTTTGTTTCAGATGGTGGATGTTGACGTTGTTGCGGGTGGAGATAGTACCAGAAGAAAAATGGATGCCCTGACGGATAGTGCAGTTGAGATCGTCCCTTTGGAGCTCTATGATTCAGCCAGAGCAAAAATAGCTGCTAATCTACAATGGATCTGTGCTAAAGCCTACGGAATAGGTAAGATCCCTGCTGTCGTGGAGTCAGCCCTGCTTGTCTTCTTGCTTTTCATTCCACAAGTCATGAAATGGGACTTTGTTTCAAATATTGATATGCCAGTCTGTGCTCTGGTAATATTGCATGTTTCCTGGGAGCTTCGACAGGGAGAATGGAGCTCTATGCCCTGAATCAGCAAAGCCATTGGTGAATGCTCACAGGCTGTGCTTGTGGAGAATGCCTGCCTCAAAATATTTAAATCCTCATTTTAGCCAAGTAGACTTTTGTGCAGGGATCTGTGTGTCACTGCCTGCAGGCCCTGAGTCCCTCCAGTGTGCTTCCTTGTCCAGTCATCCTGCCCAGGGGATGCTTGGCCCCTGGTACCCTTTGTATGCTCTCTCTGGACCCTTTCTTTGTTCTTTTGGTCAGATGGAGGTTTTGGTTCTGAAATGAGATAAAAAGCAATCCATTTATGATCACTCTTCTAGGTAAAAAGTGTTGAAGGAGCAGGTACAGTTTGTGTTGTGTGACATTAAGCAGCAAGTTGCAGGTGATAGAGGAGTTGTTCTTTCCCTTAGGTTGTCATAAACCTTTACAGTCAAACACAGAGAAATCAAGATTCTTGGAGCATCACTGGTGCTGTACCCTGTGTAGCATCCCTGGCATCTCTTCAAATTTACTTGTTTGTTTTGAGCAACATCTGTCTGTTCTCAGTTGTCACTAGATGCATCTTGAGTTTAAGTAGCTTCATTAGGAGGATGTGTGATGGGATGCTCGTGGGTTTTGTGTATTCAGAACAAACCATAGAATAAAAGCATATACAGAATCTTGTTTTGGAAAATGAGGTAGCCCTGTTAATCTAAGTCTAATTCTCCAAACTCATAATATGCTTAATGGATTAGCACTAGCTTACTTTGTGACAAGGCTGAAGGAAAGCAGCCCATTCCTGCAGTTAAATATTAATCCCTGGTGGAATATTTGGTTTTTTTCTAAATGATTTTTCTTTTTTAGTATTTCCATTATTAGTGTTATCATCTTAAAGGTTGTATGGAAATGAGAAAATCATCATTTCCTCATGTTTCCCATCAGTGAAGGTATTTCATGACAAGCCCCAAGAGACCAAACAAAGCCCTGTTTATCTGATGACGTTTCAAAAACGTGGGAAATTGGGGAGGGTGTTAGTAAAACATTGATAACTGAAAAGAACTGAACAGGCATTTCCTCCTAGAAATATTTTTTCAGTTGCTGCAATTGTTCCTAATGTTTCCTGAAGACTTTGTAGTGATCAGAGATCAAATGGATAGTCCAGACCTGGAGCCACAGTATTTATGTTATGACTTTGTCTCAAAAGAAAGCAAATCCCAAATCAGACTTGCCTGGCCTGGCTCCTGTACTGCACAGAAACCTTCATGGCCTCGTGTCTTTTGAGGCCTCAGAATTCAGTGTCTACTCCTTGGACCACTTCACCAGTTCCCAGCAAGCCTGTGTGTGCACTTGACAGCACAAACTTCTCTTGAAAAACTGGCTTTTCTTTGGCTAAAAACTACAAACCCCACCTCTGAGAATTCCAGCAACGTGAGCTTTGGGGCTGGGGAGATTGGAGCAGCATTTGCCATTTTTTTCCACTTGCATTTAGGCTCATTCAGGTTTTCTTTTAATAGAATTTAAATGCCACCTACATTAGAAAGATTTTTGCTGGAGCTTGTTTGTTATCTCCAGTGAGCAAGGGGGTCTCTGTGGGTGTCTTCCCAGGATTGTAGTCATTTAGTTGGATTTTTGAAATGCCTCCTGCAAGGTGTCACATGGCAACCATTACTAATGGAGCAGCATTGCAAAATACTTAGAAATTTATAAGCCTCTTTAATTTGTAGAGAGATGGGTTTTAAAAGGTTTCCTGTGTGATTATTGTCTTGAATAATATTTGAATTAAACATGTTACTTGTCACCTCTTGTGTTAAAACACTGGATGTTGTTCAGTGGGTCTTGGGGCAGCTACCAAGCAACTTGTTATATCAAATCTCACCAGGCAGATGAAAGTTTTCAGGGCTTTTTTTTGTTATTTTAGCCTTAGTTCTGGTCAATTTGGTGGAGGAAAAAAGTGTTTTTTCTATTTATATGATAAAACACTGTCATGTTTTGAAGTGATTCTTACCTGATAGAGTTTCCATAACTGCCATGGAGTGGCAGAATAAAGTGTTCTTCTGAAATGTTAGATTTGGGATTGACAGAGGTGAATTGACATAATTTCATGCCTTAATCTTTCAAATGCCAATGCATATCCTGGATTTCATTTTCAACTGAGGAAGCCTAAGCTGATGCTGAAGTGTCAAGAACAGGAATTTGTTTCTAGTGGAGACTGTTACTTGTAGTCATTCATTGCTGCAGGTTTTACCTGGAACTGTATCTTTATTTACTGTGACAGGATATTTGAATTTTCCACATCTAAGCAGGAAAACTCCCCATACTTTTCTTTGCTCTAAATAACAAATCACTGAGAGCATGCACGATGCATAATTTGGTCCTAGGCAGGGCTTTGTTTCATTTGGTGATGCATTCCTCCTTTTTTTTTCCCCTTCTGGCAATGAAAAGAAGGAATTTTGGTAGCCAAACAAGTGAGCACAGCTGCCTTCTGCCTCCACAGCAACACTGCTGGTGAGACAACCCCTCTCCTTGCAGGGCAACTGGGCTGAATGGTTTGTTTCTGGAAGCCCAGAGCTGCTCCTGGCTCTGGTGGCTGCCTGCTTGGCCCAGATGGGCTGCAGAGGGAGGTGTTCCAACACTTAGAAGCTGCAAAGAGTGGGGGGTGGAGGATGTTGTGGAGGAAGGTGTGTCCCCATTTGGTGTCATCCATCTTCCCAAATAAATCTGGGAGTACTGACCTGGATCACTCTCAAAGTCTGGGCACAAACACAGGCAGGAGCTGAGGGAGGAGGGACTGGACCAGGAGCAACCAGCAGCAGAGTGAACACAACCAGTGTGTGGCCACTGGCTGCAGCCTGGGGGAAAAGACAATGCAAAATGGTGCTTTCTCAGGAGATGATTTCAGTGTGGCAATGGTGTTTGCCATCCTCGTGGCCCTAATTCAGAGGTGGGTAAGTGGCAGTGTGAGCAAGGGGGTTGTGTGTGACCCTTTCCATAACAAATGTTGCTGCTTCTTTAGAGCAGCTTGTAAAATTTGGATTTTTTTCCAAATGAACTTAGTGGGCTTTACTTATTTCTTAGGCCTAGGAGCTGTGCTTTGTTTCTAGGCCTAGTGATGACATTAGCCAGAGACCTCTGGCAAGATGCAGGCAGGAAAGCCAAGGACTAATTTAATGCATCTTAGAGAAAAGACAAGTTGTGGCTTTTTTTTTGGGTCTTTGAAGTACTTAATACTTACCTGTTAAAGAAGGTTTTAGAGTATGGTGACAGTTACCTGCAGTTAGGGGTTGGTGGAGGCAGTGTGAGCAAATTCCCTGGGCTAAATTGCCTAAATCCCTGCATTCCCTGCTTCTCTTCTTTGTCAGCTTTCTTCTCAGCTCTGTAGTAAAAATCTTTGTTAAGAAAGCTACTGTGTTTTGCAAATATTCAATAGTTCAACATTTGTTTCTTTGATAAAACACTGAATCTTACTCGTGTGAAGCTGCCAGGGGTGAAGAATTCCATGATTATTTTGTCTCTTCTGCTTCATTCAGCTTTGTGGCTTTGATCACAAGATATGATAATGAGAACGTGGTCACTCAGCAGCAGTATACAAAGTTCCTGGCTTGGTTTTTTTAGTTCTGTTTTTCTGCCTGTTGTATGGAAATTTTTCATGTGTGGTTTTTATAGAGCACTTAATGTGTTTATAATCCAGTTCTGCAATGAGGAACAGCAAGGAAGGTTTCTATTATCATGGAGATGGCCTTAATTGCTGAGAAGGTGCAGGTTCTGCTCCTGATCTGCAGCTTCAAGGCCATCCATATAGCACTAAATAATTCTCTGACCTGATCCTAGCAGAATCTCACTCAGAATATGAATAAGCTTCATTCTGTTTACCCTCAGCTTTGGCTCTCTTTCCATGTGAAACCTGTTCTTCATGCTTCCAGAGGCAGAATAAGATCTGGGGTGTATCCACTTGCCCTGTTCTAGGGAGAAGGCAGATTTGTTCTCATTGCTGTATTTTGCTTTACCAAATGAGAATCAGGTAGAGCAGGGTTTTGTAAGCAAGAGGGTAGTTGGTCCCTCCCTGAACTGTTGTTACTTTGCTGTTTCTCATACTTATAAAACCAAAAATGAGCATTTTTTTTTTCCTCTCCAATAATTTTAATCTTTGTGTCTTTTGAACACCTCAGTTTGTCCAAAGCTGGCAGCTGCAGAGCTTGTGTGGAATCCATTTTCCTGGGGGGACAGCTCAGAAAGCACATCAGGAAAACCAGGAGGTGTTTGCAAGGACATAAATGTGACTTCCTTTTGGAATTAAAATGGCATTGGAGACCCTGCCCAGAAATTAGCTTAGAAATTAATTGCACAGAATTTCAATTTTCACCTTGAGCTTTCTGAATTCCAAAGCATAAATGAGTGAAAATCCAAGTTTTAATGAACAGATTTTTTTCCTAACATCTAAGTTCAGTTATAGGTCATGAAAGTAAGGTGTTGAAAAAAAGATTCTTATAGAAACTGGGACTTGGAGAGATGGGGACATTTTCTTCAGGAAGAGCAGTGACACAGTCTGCAGCCAGGCAGTCCTGTGATTGCTGAGCCACAAAAACTGGGGAGAAGGACTCCCCAGGAGCAGGAGCTGCTCATGCAGAGTGTGTGATTGAAATTAGCATTGGCTTAACTCTGCTGGGAGTTGTCCTAAACCAGCAATGTGCTCCTGAGATTTCTGGCACTGTGGCAGTTTTGCCCCTTGAAGGGGCTTTTGGGGCTTGAGCAGCCCTGGGTACTGCAGAGGTTTTATGTAGTTGGAGATGGGAAGGGTCTCCTGGGTTGCCCTTGCAGATGTGTCTCAAATATTGCAGGGATTTCACAATTAGAGCCCTTTTTGTGTCTGTAACCATCTGTTTTACCCTGCCTTAGATATTCTATTGCACACAGAACATCTCCAGCTATGACATTTGGAGCTTTCTCAGCTCAGTTCCACACTTACAGAGCCTCCTTTTGGCTTGACAGATTTTTCCTGCCATGGGGATAGTGTAACCATGTCCATGTGTAGTACAGTTGATATTGCCCCTCTTGAGCTCTCATGGGGTTTTTAGATCTGAACATTTCAATCAGGACATTCAATTAGTTACAAAAAAGTTCCTTTCTGTCACAGAAAGTTTAGCTGGCACAAGTGGTTTATACACTAATGCAGGAAATAAAACTGGGCAACTGTCTACAGTGAAAATTGCAGTTATGGGAGGATTCCTTTTTATTAATAACTTTATAATAATATTCAAATTATTGCTTCTGTTACTAGAATTTATTCCCCCCACTTCCCATAGCTTGGATCCTGGGCAATCCAAATCTGTTCAGTCCTTAAGGAATTATAAAGTGAACAGAAACACAGAGTTAGGGAGTTCTATAGTGTGGAGGAAAAAGACTTTTGGGGGGTTGTTTTCTCTTGTTTGTTTGTTGTTTAGTTGTTTGTTTTTCCTTCTTGTTTGTTTGTGATTGTTTTGACTGGACATCCAGACTAATGAACAGTAGGCAAAATGCAAGGTGTATTTCAATATATTAATTTCTTTGACATGGACTCACTAACAACCAGCTCCATTTATTGCTAGAAAAGGCTTTTAACAGTCATTAAAATGCTTCCAGTTTGACCAAAACTGTACATGGGCTGTCTCAGCCTCCTCCTGAGCCAACTCCCTGCTCTTCTGAGTGCAGTGAGAGCCAGGAGCTGTGCAATCCTGCTGGATCTCCTGTGGGGAAGGGACCCTGGATGAGCTGGCAGTGGGTGGGCAGGGTCAGGGCTGTCCAGGAGCTGTGCAATCCTGCTGGATCTCCTGTGGGGAAGGGCCCTGGGATGAGCTGGCAGCAGGGTCAGGGCTTTGTCCCCAGTCACCTCCTTACCCAGCTCTGCAGGGGAGCTGCTGGAGGGCAGATGTTCCCACTGAACCCTCCTCCTCCAGTACTGCAGCTTTCAGCCTTTTCCAATCTGCCTTTTTTGCCTTTTTTGTTTGTAAAAACCCTTCAAGACTTGGAGTGGTGCTCATGCTCTCACCAGAAAGGTGCTGCTCCATGGGTATTGTGTGAGCCAGGGCTCTCCTCCTGCCTTTCAGAACTAATGACAGTAAAAAGCAGAGTGTTCCTGTGAAAGGTGTAGCTGCTTGTCATTAATTACATGAGCTGCTTTATGGGTTGATTTCTTTGGATCTTTCCCCAGTCTTTAGAAATGGAAGCTCTAGTTCTCCTTCTGGAAATGGCAATGGCCATTTAATGGAATTAGCTTTCAATAGCCTTTGATTTTAGGTCAGGTTGACTAATGTTAAGAAGATTAACAATATTTGAATTTATTATCTCACCAAAAATGGACACTCACGTGAGCAGATACGACTTGGGTGGTGCCAGTGGGGTTCCATTGTGCCTCTTCCAACCATCTTTGCTAGACAGTCAATGTCACACGAAGGAAAAATAGTGATTATAATAGTGAAAATCACAAAAAGCTTTCATTTTGAAAAACAGAGGCAGCCTGAGTAGCTGTTAGAGCTGTTACAGCAACACTGCTTTCACCACGTTTGTTTATCAGTGAGATGTACTTCTGGCTCGTGGAATTGATAACATTCTGTCTCTGTTTCTCTTCTTTATGAACATTAAGTGCTCTGCACTATCCAAATCCTGCATGGCTGCTTTTGCAGTTCAAAGATAGGCTGTGGGTTGGAGGTTTTTTTTTGATTGGGGAAATGTAATTATTCTGGAAATGAGCTGAATGAAAAGTAAATATGCTGCCAAATGAATAATTCCTTTAACTGTTGAGGTATGTATTTAAAATGAACTGTTGAAGTGGCTTCAGGGGAAGATCTGCAGAGTGACTGGATAGTGTGAGAGAGAAATTTCTGTTGGAAAATGATGGAATGTCTGGCTTCTGGTAGGACAATACACTTGAGGCTCTCATTATTCCTGCTATGCTGTTATAAAAGTCAATAGCTTCTAGTCTGATTACTGAATAGAAGTAGCATTTATTTGGGGATATATCTATTTTTAACTTGTTTTAGGTCTTCTCAATAATACCAAGAAACTCTTGCTTACAGCAGCATTTCCTTCTGCTTCAACTCTTGCAATCCCTCGACATTTGCCTTGTTCTGGAGTGTTAGAACCTGCAACTCTGGCAGGGCTTCAGCTTGCAACATATGGATTCAAAACATCTTAGAGCTGTTTAGTGATCAGAGTATTAGCTGGTGGTGCTGCCTCCCTTCCCTGCCAGCTGTAAAGCTGTGCTGATCCCCAGCAGAAGTGTCTCTGAGGTTGGGAGCTGGAGTGCAGGGCTGACACCCTCTGTCCTGTTCATTGCAACTCTCCTGTAAATGACTCTACTGGGAGCTGGGTTCAGTTCCATCAAATCCTAAAGCCACTGGAGGATATTGTGCCATTCCAGAAGTTAATTTTAGGCTTGGTTTAAGATTCATGTTGACTCTGAGTGGTTTTGCTTCACAGGCTGCAATTTTCCTGTGAAGGCCAACAAGCTGCAGCAGTTTTCCCTTCCCAAACCCAGGCAGTCAGCTCACTGGAGAGATGGTTGTTTTGCAAACTGTTGATAAAATGCTCAAGGATTTACTCAGATGTTTGTCTTCCTGTGAACTTTGGCAGTTTAGAACCAAAAAAATAGATGGCTTAGTTATCTTTCTGAATTTGAACTGATTTGACTGGCCCATGTTAGTGAGCAAGTGTGGCAGTTGTTTACTTGCTGTGCACAGATGTTCTGTCTCTTGTAGAAGTTGTGCTTGGGAGATCCATGAGCTTTGCCCATCTGATCCACAGAGCTTTTTTTGCTTGTGTTTTAATTCAGAATAAAATGAAAATGCTGCTACTGTGCATGAATCAGTAGAGGTGGTGGGGGGTCATTCTGATGAATCTGAGTCCTACTCAAGGAAAGAGCTCGAGGTGAGTTGAGGACAGTGGGACATTGTCCATGTTGAAGTGCTTTCTGGAAAGGACTCCAGTATCTTGAGCAAGCTAACTGGTGATGGATAGGAGTTTTAATGAAGTATGCATGACAGGAGCCAATTGTATATGCTTTACTTAATTAAAACAGAAGCACAAAGACCTGTTGAACACCATCTGCAATATGAAACTGCAGACTGAGCTATTTTTGGTATTTTTGGTGCTTGATTTTTTGGTTTGCTTTGTTCTTTTAAACGCCGTCTCTGCATTACAATTAAAAAAAAAAATGTTTCCTGCTGGTTAGAACTCCTACCTGTTGTTGAAACTTTTCTTCCTCGTTCCAGATAACGTCCCAGAGGAGCTGAAGGACCCATTTTACATAGATCAATATGAGCAAGAACACATCAAACCCCCAGTGATCAAGCTACTGCTGTCCAGCGAGCTCTACTGCCGAGTCTGCAGCCTCATTCTGAAGGGGGATCAGGTGGCTGCCCTGCAGGGCCACCAGTCAGTGATCCAGGCTCTGTCTCGGAAAGGGATTTACGTCATGGAGAGTGATGATACACCTGTGTCTGAATCTGATCTGGGCTCTGCACCAATCAAAATGGTTAGCTTAATTAAATCCACCTAATGATCTTTTTGTTTAACGCTAGTTAAAATAGCTCGCGGAACGAAGAGCTCTTGATTTCTAGGTCGCTTGACCTACAGGAATATTTCATTTTAAATACAGTTGGACTACTTTTTTTTTGCTGCTCAAAAGGATTTTCCTTTCCAACACTCCCCATTTTCTTCCTTAGAGCTCTCACATGGCAATGATTGATGCTCTCATGATGGCCTACACGGTGGAGATGATCAGCATCGAGAAGGTGGTCGCCAGCGTCAAGCGCTTCTCTACCTTCAGTGCCTCAAAAGAGCTGCCCTATGATCTGGAGGATGCAATGGTTTTCTGGATTAACAAGGTAAAAGTTACTTTGAGAAAAGCCTGTCTGGTTCTCACTGGCCCTTCTTGGATTTTTGAGAAGGTTCTGCCGAGTGCCTGCTGTTCTGACCTGTGGATTTCTGGCATCTTTCCACCTCAGCTGCAGAGATCTGCTTTGGCTGCTGTGGTGTTCCTTCTTGCCTCATGTCCAGTGGAAGCTGGGTGTAATACCCCAGTGCAGATTATTATTAGTAGTATTTGATTGCCTTATTATTGAAAATTGTAAAACTGGGGTTATTTTCAGACAAGCTTCTAGGAGGGTTTTGTTGCATTTGTTTGTTTCTCATGTGTGTTTTGGTTGTTATTGTTTAGGTGAAACATTCTCATGTTAAATGACAGGATAGATTTAATTCTGACCAGCTTTAACAGAAGTACTGAAACTTTTGAAAGGTTAGGGGTTAAGTTACTGAAACCCCTTCAAGTGACATTCCAAAGAGAATGTCTCCTTTGCAAACCCAGGGTTCTCTTGCTTTGATTATAGCTACTGCTGTAAGAGGGTTGGTTTTAAACTGTTGTAACACATGGTTCAATGAACTCCTGTTTGTAAGGGGAGGAAGAAGAAAACTCAGCTTTTGGAAGCTTATGTTCAGTTGTATTTTCATATTGTATTTTAATACCCCTCCTGTGTTGTCCTTCTAGGTAAACCTTAAGATGAGAGAGATAACAGAGAAAGAAATTAAATTAAAACAGCAACTAATGGAAAGTCCAGGGCACCAAAAGGTAAAACAAAGTTATCTTCACTTCTGCATTTGTATATTGCTGATTAATGAATTGAAATACAAGTATTTCAGTATTTTCTTTGTCAGAGAAGTGTGAGGCATCCAGTCCTCAAAACTCCTGAGATCTGATGCATGTAGTTTGTTTTGTGTCTCTCCTCAGCACCCTTCTGTACCTTTCAAGCCCACTGGTATCTTCCACCTTTCTGTACAGTTTTAGTTGGACTAAAATAAACTTAAAATAACTTGTATCAACTTTATGTGGGTAAATATGACTCAGCTTTCACAGCACAAAATATATGTTATATATTTTGAAAGCTCTTGGGGCATATTCATTTTGCATGGGTAAATTGTCTAAGGTATATTTAGGTTCTATCTAGTCAACTTACTCTTGGCATTCCAATGTTCTCTGTGTGTGTTTGTAGTTTCTTCTGCCTTTTCCCCCTTGAAATTAGATCACAATGCACTAACACTGCAAAACACAGTACACTTTCATCTCTGGAGAATGTACCACAGCTCTTCCTCAAACACAATGTGTCTGAGCTCCCACTTCATGATTTGATGAAGCCTTGAGAAAAAGTGCCAAGTTCCTTCCTCAGATTGGCATTGCTGTGCAAAGGGGATAAGTGTGACATATGAGCAAGGCACAATTGTTTAACTTTCATGCTAGTGGCAAAGGTTTGGGGTTTTTTAATGTAAAATAATATAATAAGGGGCTAAAGAGCTTGTTTAATACACAAGCTGATGCATGGTCTGAAGGGACCCTGTAACTGTTGGACCCTATTGATTTTGGGACCTCATTTTAATATTTTTAAACCTAAATTTTAGGTCACCACTCCTCTAAAATATGAAAGTGTGTATTGCTGAAGTGCATTTAAGTATTACTGCTTTTAACTTGCATTGCTGATGTTCCTTTCCTATTCCTACGTTCCTTTCCTTGCTTCCTGAGCAGTCTCCTTCCAAATGGTATTGGAAATTAGTGCCTGTAAGTGAACTATTTTTACACCAGTTGTCATCCACAAAATCATGGCTTTTTAAATTCAGAGTGTTTGCTTCCATTACAATGCTTCTTAGATGGTGTTGGAGGAAAAAAAACCCAACAACTGTGTAACCTTTGGGGTCATCAGGCTTTAGTTTTCATAACATGATGCTTGCATACTGTACAGCATATAGCATAATCACTTCCCAGCATCTCCAGATCCCCAGGGCAGGAGAGAGGGATGTGGAGTAGCAGCAAAAAAACCTAGAACACTAACACCAGTTGGAAATGGTTGTGTTTACTGGTCCTCTTGTAAGTAGGCAACTGCTCACAGCACTAAGGTGATATAAAGCTGGTTGGTTTAAATGGTTGCTTGTCTTTGAATCCATCTTTAAAACAGCCAGATGTTTGCAGCTGTACATTAAATAAAGCTCTTGCCCAGGTCTGGGAATGTGTGAAAACCAGAACACCGTTACTCCTTCAGATGGGGTTAGAAGATCTGACAAACCAGTTTGGACCAGTTCTGGTGGCTGCTGGAATCGTATGCTAAATTAATGAGACTGCAGCTGGCATAATGGGAGGAAAGACAGTTTACATACCAGAACAAAGTCCTTATTTTCTTCATCATGAAGGGTGAAAATGGAGTATCAGTCCCACTATATTAAAAATAAAATGAAAAAAACAATTGTACTTCTAGTGTTCAAACCTCCTTTCTTCTGGCTGAGTTCCTGGGTTTATTTCAACTTGCAGAGATTTTCCCTTGTTTCTTTGCTTTCCTCTGCCTCAGTTCCCTTTCTCCTGCACTTGCTGGCTGCTGTTTACTGCTGGGGAAGAGGAGAGCTCTTGTCTCAGTTGGAAATTCCAAAGAGCAGTGCCCTTGGGAGAGGGAGTGTGATCAGTCACCTGTCCCCACAGTCTCTGTCTTTCCACAGAGAGCTCATTCCCACTGCTCTGCCTCACAATCCTTTATGTGTGGACCACAGTGAAACTTCAAATAGCTGAAATAAAGGAAATTTGAGGCCCTCTGGGCTAATAAACACTGACAGAGCTAGGATGCAAAGAAGTATTGACCTAGTACTTATCACTCCATTCTGGTTTGCTTCCAGATCTGCACCTCTAGCCTCTAGAGGAGCTTGAGTAGGTTTAGGGTTAGTTTAAAGATAACTGGCTGAGAGAACAAGAAACTACAGGGATGGAAATGACTTGCAGGATATCTTTGAGCAAGTTGGTGGTAAAGGAAGGAGTAAATTAGAGTATCTTTCACTGCTAGGCCAGTACCACTTGGATCATATTGTATTTGTACAATAAAAAAGAAAGGTAATACTTTTATCTACAGGAGGAATCAAAGCTGAGACAGAAACTGCTGAAGTTTGTCTTTAACATGCTTACTTGGCCTAAGTGGATAAATGATGAACCTTTTAAGCTAACCAGTTCACCTTAGTGTGCATAGCTATTTTGCCAGCCTCCATGACCACATTTCCAGTGCTTAAGGGATGTTGTTGATTTGATTTCCATGAATTAATCACCACTGTATATCTCACCATTTCTTTTTGTGGAAGCCTGATCTGCTGCATGCCGTGTCACACTGCATGCTGGAGCCAGTGGAGTATGCTCGTGTGGTACAGTATGATTCCCATTCCATTACATCTTTGTGGAGTGCTTCAAGGCTGGGGGGGGAAGGAAAAAAAAAGAAATAAAATTAAATTGCACCTGCTAAAAGGACAAGAAAAAAATGGCATTAGTGGATAGAGAGCTTCTAGAGTTAGTTGCCTTTGCCAGGGAAACTTAACAGGCTGAGGGAGCTGGGATTGTTCAGCCTGGAGAAGGCTTCAGGGAGACCTTAGAGCTCCTTCCAGTGCCTGAAGGGAGCTGATCCAAAGCCTGGAGAGGGGCTGTTTCCAAAGGCCTGGAGTGAAAGGACAAGGGACAATGGTTTAAATGAGCAAGGAGTGGATGGAGATGAGAACTAAGGCAGAAGTTGTTTCCCAGCAGAGTGGTGGCCACTGGCACAGGTTGCCCAGGGAGGTGGTTGAGGCCCCATCCCTGGAGACATTGAGGAGGCTCTGAGCACCCTGCTCTAGGTGCAGATGTCCCTGCTTGGACCAGATGAGCTGTGGAGCTGCCTTCCCATCCAGACATTGCCAGGATTCTATGATATTTGCACAGAATAACTGAAACTGGTTCCTGCTGCTCTGCTTGTAAGGGATCTCTATTCCTTTGAGCAGATATTTCTCAGCCTGTGCCATGCCAAATTGACATGTGTGGGCACGTGTGTGTGTGTGTGTGTGTGTGTGTGTGTGTGTGTGTGTGTGTGTGTGTGTGTGTACAGAGCTTCCCAGGCTCCCTGGGAAAGCCCTTGGTTCCACAAGTGAAATGGAGCCTCTTTCCTCTGCTGATTTACTGCATTCTCTGTATATCTGCACCTTGGGCCAGCACATCCCTGGGGCAGAGTGGGAAATGCTGAGTGACAGGAAAAGTGTGAAAGGAATCTCTTGCCAGCACTGCAAGGCACCTCTGCTAGGCTCTCTAGGGTGCTGCTCTCTCACCCCATGGCTTTGCTGCTCAACCCTAGAGCCTTCTAGCCCAGCTGGCACGGGGTGCTTTGTGAATATCAGCACTGACACCTCTCTAGCCAGAGCTGCAAGCAGCAGTGCCAAGATCTGCTCTGCAGGTGCCTGGCTTTGGCATTCCACAGCTGTGCTCCGGGTGACGTGGGCGCTGGGGGCTGGCAGGAGAGTTTGCTGTGGATCTGTGGTGAGCTGGAGGAGTTCTGCTGGTGCTGTACCCGAGGCTCCTCTTGCTGACCATTCTGGAGAAGGGCCCTGCTTTTTCCTTCTGCACATCAGCATTGTGCACTGGCTGCTCTGAATCTCTGAGACCTTTGTGGGTATGATGGCCAGCCTGTGGGTGTAGGTCACGGATGAGAAACCACTGGCTCGACTGTCTTTTTGTTTTGCTGTGTTTTGGTTTGGTTTTCCCAAGCTTTCAGTGTTTTCATGCAGTTATCTGTATCTCTTTCTCTGGATCTGCTGCATTCATGCATCTGTGTAGAAAGATTTTGACTTAAATTGCTTGTAGAAGTTCAGATGTGTGAATGAATCTAGGAGTTTGCTTCCAAATACGAGGAGAATGATTAAAAGGGAAGCACATTGCTCTTCAGAATTGGCTTCCACTGAGAGACAAGAATAACCTTGTCAATTATTGTTGATTTAGAGCAGAATGCTGTAAAGGATCCACTGTAAAGAGTTTTCAGTGCTTAACAAACATTTCTTTTCATTTTCTTTTCTTCTTTTTCTGTTGTTGGCATCACATGAACACTTGTTTCCTCTTGGTAGGTTCGCTACCGCAGAGAGCATCTTTCCAGCAGGCAGCTCCCTTACTTCCCTTTGCTTGAAGATCTGATGAAGGATGGTAGTGATGGTGCTGCTCTTCTAGCTGTGATACACTACTACTGCCCAGAGCAAATGAAACTGGATGGTATGTAATAAAAGCTCCTAAAAAACCCTAATCTTCAGCCTTTGAATGCTGAAGGAGAAATATATCAACACATGAAAATGCAGCACTTCTAATAGGCAGTGGACTGGTCACATATGGAATTCACAGCAGTATATTTAAGTAATAACATCCCTTTGATTTTGGTTTTTTACTTCCTGTATTTAGAGGGCTGTGCTCTGTATGTTATGAGCTACAAAATAATCCTTGCTTTTATAGATCTAGAAGGTGTGGCTTGCTTTGCTCCAATAACTGAGCTTGGTTTCAGTAGACCATCCCAAACATAATGTCCACTACCATTTGCTGACATTCTCCATACCTTCTGTAGGAGTACACAAATAATCTGACATTTTAGTCTACATTTTGAAATAGTTTCCCCCAGTCTTCAGCAACTGTCACTCTGCAGTGTATCAAACGTGACTTCTCTTTCCCAGAAAATATTTTTCTTAATAATTCAGTGTCTTTTTTGCATTTAACTTCTATGAATCAACATTCTTTGTTGGTTTTTAAATTCTCAGATTCTGCAGAGCTCCTGAATGGTTTCAGAAGGAACCAGCACTGTGAATCCTAGGAGTAACCTTTTATTATTTGCAAATCAAATGTCTGGGTTTAATTGCTTTTGTATTTTGTTGTTGTGTGTTCTTTGTAGCCTGTTGCTGTGATAGACCAAATTCTCTATGGTTTTTAAATGAATGCAAACCTGATACTGTTCTGTGTATTTTTCTTCCTCCTCTTGTTATCCCTCTGGGAATTACCAGGTAGAAGAATGTCAGTGGTGGCCAATAAATATTAAATGATGGTGTTTAAGCAGCCTGTCAAGTTCCTGTTTGTAATGCTTCTGTTAGGTGTGGATGGGAGGTTAATACATTGGAATAGTGTCATAGCTTATTAATCTTTCTCACCTTTCCAGATATTTGCTTGAAGGAGGTAACATCCATTGCAGACAGCCTGTATAATATCCAGCTTTTGAGAGAGTTCTCAAATGAATATCTGAACAAATGCTTTTACCTCACATTGGAGGACATGTTATATGCTCCTTTGGTCTTAAAGGTAAGAAACAACAACGAAGGAGATGGTTATGTGGGGAAATCACAAGTGGTTTAGGATTGTGAGGTGTGCTTGTTCTTTCCTCTTGTAGCCCAACGTCATGGTGTTCATTGCTGAACTCTTCTGGTGGTTTGAGAATGTCAAACCAGACTTTGTACAGCCAAGGGATATTCAGGAAATAAAAGATGGTAAGTTTGTACATCTTGATAAATATTAGCATGCCTTTTGAAACACACTGCAGTGAAACCATTGCACAGGGGTGTTTGCTTTGGAGTTTGGTTTCCACCCAAACTTTCTGCAATGAAATATTGCACAGGGGTGTTTGGAATGCAGTAACAATAGAAAGACATTTAGTCCTAGATCTGCTTGGGTTCTCTTTTCCGAGTGAGACAGGCAAGTTGTTAATTTTCCCCCTAAACCCACTACGTACTACTAACCTCATCTTAAGATGAAGCCACACGCCTTTCCCCAAGCCTGCTCCTTCAGAACCCAAAGCTAACCCCGCCCGGTTCAGCGTGGCCGGCGTGGTGCTTGGCCCCGCCTGTGGCCGCACTGACGCCGGGTCTCTGTGCGCAGTGAAGGCCGCGCTGGGGCAGAGGAGCAGCCGCCCGCCCGTCCCCATCTCCAACGCCACCAAGCGCAGTTTCCTGGCCGGCCCCGCCCCTCCGGCTCCGGCCGACGCTCCGCCCGCCGCCCAGCTGGGCCCGGAGCCCTGCGCCCGGTACTACCTGCATCCCGAGGAGCCCGACTACCTGTGAGTCCATGTCTTTGGGTAAAGCTGTAGCGGCTAAACTAGGAGTTGCTGCTTTGGGTTTGCTGCAGGTGGAGTGGGTTTGGGTGTAGTTGGTCTCGAGGCTTTAGGAAGAAGGGTTTTGCTGTGAGGGTGGTGGGACACTGGAAACAGGGAGGTGGTGGAGGTTCCATCCCTGGAGACATTCAAGGTGGGCTTGAGGAGGCTCTGAGCGACCTGCTCTAGTTGAGGGTGTCCCTGCTCACTGTAGAGGGGATGATCTTTAGAGGTCCCTTCTAACCCAAGGCATTCTGTGATTGTATTCACAGAATCGCAGAATGTCAGGGGTTGGAAGGGACCTAGAAGATCATCTAGTCCAGTCCCTCTGCCAGAGCAGGATCTGGCAAGGATCAGGCAATCTAGACCAGGTTACCCAGGAACAGATGCAGGCATTTTACACTGTCATGTTTGATCTCTGTTTGGCAAATGCCACAAAGCCCCACTAGTAAAAGTCACTGTGATGTGATGTCATATGATGTCATATGATGTGATGGAAGAGCTTCTTCTAACTTCTGGAAACAATGTGAATTGTGAAAGCTGTCCAAGCAGCCATAATCTGTGATGGGGGTACAAAACCAAACTTAGACTGTAATGGGCAAGAAGGTGAAGACAAGATTGCTCAGCTGGCCTCAGTTTGATGGCAACTGATAAATTATTTCAGGCTTTCCTTTGTCTCTAATGTACTATTAACACAAACTACATTCTAAGTCTGCTGTACTTAGAAATTTAAACACTTTAATTTCAGGTAGTGGGTTTACTTTGTATTATTATATGGAAAACTTTCTCTTTAAGTAGCTGTTTTAAAACAGTCATAAAATATTAATTTTAAAAAGGATGAGGTAACCAGCACCAGTGTGACTTTTTATTGTTTCTGTCATTAGAGAAGAAAGGTTCTTGTAGTGATGAATTTCTGCTTTTCTGAATTAGGGGTAAAGGAGGAAGCCCTGCCTTTAGCCCTTCCCATCCACTGCTCCCTTTGAGACAAAAACAACAAAAATCTTTACAGGGAGAAGACAGCCCTGGTAAGTCTGCCTTGAATCTGGGTTTTCAAACATGAAAATGTTAAAATACAGCAGTCAGATCTATACTATGTGGCCATTTCTCATTGTATTCCTTTCAGGCTTTGCCTGCCTGTCTGATTTTGGTTAATATTTCAGCAAATCTGCTGCCATCTCTTGGTGAACGTTTATTATGTTTGATGTGACATAAAGTAAAAGTGCTGGTTTAAATATAATTTCTAAACTGTGTTAACAATTAAAAATATAAATATTTCAGGTCAACGTCATCGTTCTAATTCTCTGACCCGTGTTGATGGGCAGCCTCGAGGTTCAGTCCTTGCATGGCCAGAGAAGAAACCCAGGTAATGGATGTATTTTATTTTTCAGTAGTTTACTGGAAGGATGCTGTGACCATTTCATTTTGGTTCTGTGGGATCAGTTCTGTAGAACTGGCCTGAGAGCTGCTTGATTTTGTTTTCTACTGCAGCACTCTGAGATGACCAATTTTAGGGTTGAACTTGAACATAATTTTAGTGTGATTTTTCAGTAGGGGCTGTTGAAAATGGAATTACCTGAGGTTGCTGTTTAGTGTTTCTGGTCACTTTTGATCCCAGGTGCATTTTTCAAATGGAGCAAAAAATTTATCTGGCTTTATCATGGTGCTTAGTTCAACAAATTGTAACTGGTGCTTAAGAGTCATTAGATTGTTGTTATCTTTTCTAGGCCTCTGTCTCAGCCAACACCCTTTGCCCTTCATCAGTCTGGCAGCAGCGATGTGGACCCTGGCTCTGGTGATAGCATTAGTCTGGCCAGATCCATCAGCAAAGACAGCCTGGCTTCAAACATTGTTAACATCACTCCAAAAAACCAGCCCCATCCTCCATCGGTGAAGACCAACGGGAAGAGCTTGCTGAACAACGTTGAAATTGAGGATGAAGATGAAGAGCTAATTGCAATCATCAGGTCTGAGGAGAGGCCAACCCGTGGTGACCTTGAGCTGCAGAATGCAGCAGCAGCCAGAGTGCCCAGCATAGTTGCAGCTGCTTGGTCTCCAAAAACAAATAGTGAGACTTCAGAAAGCAAACCAGACAGCTTTTACTTGGAGCCTTTAATGCCTGCTGTTCTCAAACCAGCAAAGGAGAAACAGCTCATCAATAAAGAGGATGAGTGTGGGGAGGGGAAACAAAGGAGTTTTGTAACAAAGAGATTAAATGAAGGACACTTACCTTTGATCCGCAAGAAAACGAATGTTGGTCATGGTGAGAATGACCTCAACAGGACTTTCACTCCCATTTCTAGTTCTGATTTCACTCCAGCTGCAGATCCTAGCACTGCAGATTCGGGGGCTCTGGTGGAGGCAGGTTTAGAAGCTTCCAGACCCTTGGCAAGTAGCAGTTTAGATCCTTCCACTCAGGATTTACCCGCTGGAGGATTTTTTCTTCATGCTGCTAAATCTGAGGATGACATAGCGAGTAAAGTCAACGTGGGTTACATGAGAGGTCTCAACTCCCACGTTGCAGATACCACGTGGACTATGGTGAGACAGGACTCTGACTCTGATCTCTTGGACATAGAAGATGCCGAACAGGACCTGGTGGTCGTGGACAACCATCCTGTCGTTGCCAAATACGTTGGTGAGGAAGAATCTGCCAAGCTGCAGGAGGACATGAAGGTGAAAGAACACGAGGACAAGGACGATGCCAGTGGCCGCTCCAGCCCCTGCTTGAGCACCATCTCCCAGGTCAGCAGCGTGTCCGTGACCAGCGGCAGCGTCCGCATGACCAACTTTGCTGAGAGAAAGCTGCAGAGGCTCAACAGCTATGAGACCAAGTCCAGCACGAGCAGTTCCCAGAAGACCACTCCAGATGGCTCCGAGAGCTGCCCGGCTCCGCTGACCACCTGGAAGCAAAAGAGGGAGCAAAGCCCCAACAGGCAAAACAAAGATAACGTGAATCTCCTGGCTTCTGAACTGGTGCAGCTTCACATGCAGCTGGAGGAGAAACGAAGGGCGATAGAGGCTCAGAAGAAGAAGATGGAAGCCTTATCAGCCAGGCAGAGACTAAAACTGGGCAAGGCAGCTTTCCTGCATGTAGTTAAAAAAGGGAAGTCTCCTGATGTTCCCCAACCACTCAAACCAGAGCATTTTGCCAAGGAATATTCTCGACACGGCGGAGAAGATTTGGATGAAGTTTCTTTGAGTTCCAAATCGGAGGAGTTTCTTGTGAAAGAGGAGGAGAGGGAAGAAATGCTTAATGATTCCCAAGAAGTAGCAAAGGTAAAAATGCAGGAAAGCCTGGCTTTTGCTGAGCAACACAAACCAAAAGACTCTGCTGCTATACACGATTTGGAAAAGAGTAAAATTATTTCTGTGGCCCTCCTAGAAGACAATGTTACTGATGTGGATATAAATGAATGTGACCTTTCTATTGAAAAATTAAATGAAACCATCAGTACGCTCCAGCAGGCTATACTGAAGATTTCTCAGCAACAGGAGCTACTCATGAAATCTCCATCAGTGCCATCACCAGGAACCAGAAGTAACTCTCAGGACCAAAAGGTAAAACCATCCATTCATTTTGTGGAGCCCCTGTCTCCAACTGGAATGAACAGTCTTCGGAAGCCTCCTCGATTTGGTCAGGGAAGGTCTCCTCGATCGGGAAGACCAGCTGACCTGAAGGTCACTAAAGACAGGCAACAAAACTCAGCCCGTGTTAAAACCCCAACACAAACTCTAGAATCCTTACCACATTTAAGACCTTTTCCATCCAATAGCTTGTCAAAGACACCGACAGAAACCAGCTTGGAAGGGAGTCCTGATCTTGGAGGTGGTTCTCAAGAGAAGTGTTTCTTTGATACCTATAGACTTCATGACGAGAGCAACCAACGGGCTCTTGTTCTCTCCACCTCCAAAGATGCAAATATTATCTCTGAAATGAGCAATGAGGTGAATAACAGCTTCAAGGAAACAGGCTTGAATTCTTCTGATGGTTCAGGAAAAGAAAATGTCCCAGTGGATGAGCCACTGAGAAGCAAGGCTAATCTCATTGAAGTGGACTTGTCTGACTTAAAAGCTCCAGATGAAGGAGAACTTGAAAACCAGGATAGCTCAACAGATCTGATTAGTGAAGCTGATCAGAAATCTGGAGTGGGTTTTTTCTTCAAGGTAAATATCATTCCTTTCTCTGTTTGGTCATTGTTGCACATCTGCCCAGCATTAGCCCTGCTTTTATCCACTTGGAACATGGTCTCTTGGTTGCAATATTAGGATTGTTAAAAACTGCATTGGAAAAGATTTTCCTGTGGAGAAAAAAAGTTTTTGACTTACCAACAGCCAGCATCCCATACATTAACTTCACTAGGAACCAAGAATAACTTTGCTTTTCTTCTCTTATCCTTTGTTTGTTTTTTTCTACCTGAGAGGCAGAGAAACATACAAATGTGTAGTAAACACTTGGCACAAATGAAATCACAGAATGCAAGGGAAGAATTTACTCTTTTGGGATCCCAACATTCTGTGAAGCTGTATCAACTGATATCTGGCAGAGCACAGATATCTAATAAAAGCCTGCTGAGCAGGTGTTAGAACTTGTCAGGGAGCTGAGTCTGAACTGGGTTTTTTTGGTTTTGGTTTTTTTTTCATTTGCACCCAAATTTCTCTGATTCTGAGCAGCCTAAAAGTCACCAACTCTAATGGAGAATTCGGTTGTATTGCTGTAGATGCAAGTGAAAAATAAGATGCTTCAATGCACTGTTGGAAGGAGTTTTCATGCAGCTTTTGTTTCTGCCCTGTGAGAGTAAAGTATGGTGCTGCTGCTGGAAATAATCTAAACTGAAGGAATTTCCCTCATTTCACACTAAATTGGCTCTGATTTACACTCATCCATTCTAAAAACGTAAAGATTTCCTAAAGCGATTGATTACATTCTCCTGAAGTCTCCCTGGAATCCCCAGCAATCTTGTGACATCCAGCTTAATAATATCTTTTCTTCTTTAAAACTCTCTCCCTGGGAATCCTGCAGGATGAGCAGAAAGCAGAAGATGAGCTGGCAAAAAAACGGGCAGCGTTCCTCCTGAAGCAGCAGCGCAAAGCCGAGGAGGCTCGGATCAGGAAGCAGCAGCTGGAGGCTGAAGTGGAACAGAAAAGGGATGAAGCTCGGTAAGAACACGTGGCAAAGAACACTTGTTTTACCCTGAACATGAGGAGAAGTGTTCTGTGCTGAATGTCATGTTGGCTTTTGGCTTTTTCAGTCGCAAAGCTGAGGAGGACCGAATACGGAAAGAAGAGGAGAAGGCTCGAAGAGAGCTGATTAAGCAAGAGTATCTAAGGAAAAAACAGCAGCAAATTTTGGAGGAGCAAGGGCTTGGAAAGCCCAAATCGAAGCCCAAAAAACCCAGGCCAAAGTCAGTCCATCGTGAAGAATCTTACAGCGATTCAGGGACAAAGTGCTCTTCTACACGTAAGAATTCTGGTCTGTTTGCTCTCAGAGAGTGCAAATCTGCTTCAACAAAAGGTGGCTCACACTTCTCTCTCTTCTTTTTGCAGCTGATAATTTGAGCAGTGCTCAGTCTGGCTCCAGTCTTTCTTTGGCTTCAGCAGCAACAACTGAACCTGAAAGTGTCCACTCGGGTGGCACTCCATCACAGAGGTACAGCTGGAAGTCCAGTGTTTGTAGTTTTCATTATGGCTTTGGGAGTCAGTGTTTGTTTCTGCTCAGTGGCACAGCGGCATGACTGTAATTGCTGAGTTCACCTTCTATTTTAGGTGGCTGCCCTCTCCCATGGTCTCTACAGACTTGCAATTTTGTTTTGTGTTCTCCCAAGGAATAATAACATTCTGCTTTGATAGCCTAGCAGGGAGAATCTGACTGTGGCTGGGGGAGGAAAAGGGACAACAACCTGTTCCAGTCAGGGCCAGCAAGTGGTGAATTAAGATCAGAGGGGGGGAAAAAACCCAAACCCTTGGCATATATTTTTATGGCTTTGTTTTTCATTCCCTCTCAGAGTGGAGTCAATGGAGTCCTTACCAATCCTGAGCAGAAATCCCAGCAGAAACACGGAGCGGGACTGGGAGAACGCGTCGACAGCCTCGTCCATTGCTTCAGTGGCTGAATACACAGGTGACTTGGCTCAGCTGGAGCACCTCTCAGGAACAGCCAAGCACAAAAAGCTGTGCACTGCTTGCTGTGACACATTGTGATGCCAGAAGTTGTCAGATGTCTTTTGTTTGGTTTAATAGGTCAAAAAAATAAGTTGTAGAAAAAGATTTGAGGTGTGGGGGGTGTGAACGAAAATCCTACCACGGAGCAAATAATTTCTACTTGTTTATCTTCCTCAGGTCCAAAATTATTTAAGGAGCCCAGCAGCAAATCAAACAAGCCTATTATTCACAATGCCATATCTCATTGCTGTCTTGCTGGAAAAGTGAATGAACCACACAAGATTTCCATATTAGAGGTAAACCACTAAAATACTCTGTTGAAAACACAATCCTGAAGGAATTGCTCAGTTCCTGGGTGTCTTGGTCTAGGTGATCCTGCTCTGGCAGGGGGGTTGGACCAGATGATCTTTTGAGGTCCCCTCCAAACCCCCAACACCCTACGATTTGTATGGGACAAAATCAGTGTTTAAAAACTTTAACCACTTAGCTGTGAAAGCCTGGTAGAAGAGATGGGAATTGTCACAACGAACAGTGTATTTAATATATTTTGTGTGTTCTTTTTGAATGCAGGAACTAGAAAAATGTGATGCCAACCACTACATCATCCTGTTCCGTGACGCCGGCTGCCAGTTCCGAGCACTTTACTGCTACTACCCCGACACCGAGGAGATCTACAAGCTGACTGGCACGGGGCCAAAGAGCATCACCAAGAAAATGATTGACAAACTGTACAAGTACAGCTCAGACAGAAAACAGTTTAACGTGATTCCGGCCAAAACCATGTCCGTCAGCGTGGACGCCCTCACCATTCACAACCACTTGTGGCAAGCCAAGCGACCCGCCGTGCCAAAGAAGACTCAGACTCGGAAATGACAGGCCGAGCTGCTGGGGAGAGAAGGTTGCTGAGCAGGGGTTGCACCACAAGAAGATGTGTTTACCATTTTCCTCCAGTTTCGGTATGAAATGTGCAGAACCATAAACATTGGGGTTTGTTTTGTTTGGTTTTTTTTAAGCTTCTCAACAGAACCAGTGGGTACAAGTTCAGAATGAAGGACTGTTGCCAGTGTTTTTATGGATGGTAGATCTGCTGTTACACCCAATGCTAACTACTGTGGCTTTCCACTGGGGAGGGACTGTGCATGTAGCAAGATCTTTAACAAGTGGATTTCCTTTTACTTGAAGCTTTTCATCGGTACAAATTGGGAATAACTCAGTTGTGTCCCTGCCTCACTCCCTCCTCTTCCCTCTCCTCCGTACGGTTGGCAAGCTCCGAGCTTCAGCAGAAGGATTGAACAGATCTTGGGTGAAGTGCTTTGGGTTTGGTTTGGGGTTTTTATTTCAAACAGTCTTTAGGGAAATCATCCTTTCAGACTTTTTTTGAGGACCTGTTTAATACATCCAGTTGTTGTACTGTATCTACTGCCAACCTAAGTCCAGCTCTGAAAAAAAGCCCCGACTTGTGCTGCTCAGACCAGAGTTTACTTGCAGGATCTGTTTAGGAAAAGCATTGCAAGGATTGCAAAAGCCAGTCTTTTTTTTTTTTAAAAAAATAATCATTAAAAAATCATTTTCAGATGTAAAGATTTCTGGAATACAATCATGAGGAAGCATACAGGTGCTACTGGCTGGATATGCCTGACTGACACTTAAGGCAAGCTGACTGGAGCACAGTTATTACTGATTTCAGTTCCAGGTGGTGTCCTAAAGGTTTGGTTAATAAAGATGGATTCTGGTAGGTATAGAACATTTCCACTCTGAGCACGCTACTCCTGTACAATGGTGCACTTAATGACCACAAATTTTAATGTTTTTATTACATCATGAAATGTAATTCTACTTTCTTTGTCCTGTCTTTATTCTGAATGAGCAGCATGCTCTAAAATGAAGAGTGTGTTATGTTTTGTTTTGGTTGGGTTGTTTTTTATTTTGGGTGAGAAATTAATATATACTGATTTGGGTATGTTTGTTGTTTTTTTTTTTTTTCTCATTTAAAAGCAATTTTTAAACAGAGACATTTGCATTTGTTTCAAAAGCCCAGATAAGTCGAATGGCTTGGATTTCTTTTCATGTTGAAATATTAAAATCTTGAGTTATGACCTTAAGAAGTCTTTGTGTTTCAGCAGATTACATTTCTGGCTGTAGTAACAGGGTATCTTTGCAGTTTAGTTCCATCTTTTTAATACTCCCATTTCTCTTTGGGGCCCTGGCTACACTTCTGAGTAGGTTTCTGTAGCTCTGACTTAACCTGCTGACCTGCTCTTGCTCCATCCAGTTGGACACGACTGCCTGAGGGTCCCCATGGCTTCTGACTTGGGTTTGCACATTGTTTACTTTTATTTGAAGTATTACTTGAATATGTATCTCTTAAGTGCAAGAGGCACTAAACACCCATCCCAGTGATGAACTGAGCTCAGAAATACAGTGCAGTGTCATGATGCAACGTGGAGAATTGACACAAGTTACAGAGTTTTGTAAATAAGGGGGAAATAGGGTACAGAATAAAGAAGTGCTGAGTAGCTAGAGCAAAGTGAAGGTCTTCCATTGCTGTCTCTCCAGTATTTTTATTTTTCCCCCTTCCAGTACTCCTCTACTAGGCTGCTGCAACTTTGTAAATGATGTTAGATAGTTTGCTGCTTGTAAATAATGAAAGGCTTTATGGTTTCTAAAGTGCTAAGTATTAAACACCATCATGAGTGTAACTTTTGTTACCATGCTTTTCATGCTTGTGCTTTATTTCTCACTGTTTGATATTATATACCATATTTATTTTATGAAACACTGAGATTTAATAAAAATCATTAACTGATTTCCTTTTTATTTCATGTGTACTTTTGTTGTGGTCACACTTCATCCCCTCCAAGAACTAATCTGCTTTAAAGATGTGCTATTCTCTGTTTCCTTCTGCTCCTAGAAAGCCTCCCCCGTAAAGAGCTGCAATGACTTTATGACAAGGGCTTAGTTCTGACACAAGGATTTAACCCAAAGGCTTTTTAGAGAACTGGGAAGTCATTTAACAGTCTCTTTAAGGATTTATTTCATCAGTCTTTGGACACTTGCATCTGGCTGGTGGGTTCTTTTTGGTCTTCGGGTGCTGACAATTTAGAGAGCAGCAAGAGAAATTTTTTTGTTGTGCTGTTCAGTATGAACTTGCTTGTGAGCTGAGAAGACAAGATGTCTCTAGCATTGAGCTGCTTGTTAAGCTCCATAATGAATCCATCTTGGTTGCACAGAAGCTAAATTTGCATTGTCTACCTCTAGACTTGTTCAAAGCCAAAATAATTTTTTGATGACTATAGTAATTTTTTCCAAGAAGATTTCTTAACATTTCTTACACCTCAAATACAAGAATATACATCTTTAAAGCTCTTTTCAGTGCAGTTTCTTTTTCTCAGCCTCATCCATCAGTCTGTTGTGTGTCTCCACGTGCTGTTTGCATTTGTAGTTAATGTCTTTGTCTCATTTTCATCCTGCTCTCTGGCAGAGATCAAGAACAAGCTGACTTTTGAAAGCACTTACTTTGAAAACCTTCATAGAATGGTTTAGGTTGGAAGGGACCTTAGAGATCATCTGCTTCCAACAACCCCCCTGCCATGGGCAGAGACACCTCCCACTGCATCAGGTCCCCAGTCCACCCCATGCTGGAGCATCTACCCTTTTCCCTCACAGTTCCACACTAGATGCTGAGCTGCTGGAACAGCTGAGGGGGCAAAAAAAACGAATCTGACTTTTCTCCCTGCTACATGGAGAGTTCAGAGCAGAGAAACTGGTGAGCTCTGGAGTTTTCACTCACTGCTGCTGGTGCTTTGGGGCTGTAGCATAAAAGTAGGAGCAGCACCAATGAGTTCTCAGGACTAAAATCTATTCCAGAATAGAATCCAATCCCTGAGCTGGGATTTAATGCATGTTTATCAGTATCTGAGGGCTGTTTGGAGGAGGGGCAGCCTCTGCTCACTTGTGCTCTGGGATAGGACAAGGGCAATGGCTGGAAGCTGGAGCACAGAAGGTTCCACATCACCATGAGGAGGAACTTCTTTCCTGGGAGGGTGCCAGAGCCTGGAAGGGGCTCCCCAGAGAGGTTGTGCAGTCTCCTCTGGAGATTTTCTAGCCCCCCCTGGCTGTGTTCCTGTGTAGATTAGATTCTATTCCACAGGCCTGCTCTGGCAGGGGTTGGACTCAAAGATCTCCAGGGTCCCTTCCCACCCCTGTGATCCTAATTCCTGTGTTTTTTTCCTGAAATCTTCAGAGCTGCTCCCTAGGGGAGGTGTCAGAACCAGCACCAACCTTCCCTCTGCCTGTCCATGGCCTCTGGGGCTGCCTGTGCTTCCTGACAGCAGGATCACACCCGGGGGGTAGAGCCTGTTGCCCATCCTCTGCTTCTCCAATTAAACAGCCTTTGTTTAATGAGGGGTTTGCACTGAATTCATTTCAAGAATGATTTGAAGAGATGCAGGTGGGTTCCTGCAGCAGGTTGGGTTGCTGGGCTGCCAGCCAGCAGCTGTTTGCTTTGTGACACTCCAGGGACCACTCCAGAGAGAAAATGGAGAAGATTTTGGAGAGATGGATTTTTTTTGGTACCTGTTTTTACTGCTTTGGTAAGTGTGCAGAAGTGGAGAAATCTTGGAGGGGGGGTGTTCTGTATGTGCTGCTGCTAAGTGAAAATTTTTATATGATGCTCTTCAGGACAGTTTGAAATGGACACATCTGTGTGGTCCACTTGAGTGTATTTTACAGATCTCTGAAATACATCTTTCAACACATTAAAGAAAAACAAATTACTTCTTGTCCTCACATACTGATTAGATGCTCTATTACTATAGAGGTGAAAAGTAGAGTATTAAAAATGGGAGGAAAAATTCACTTAATCTTATGTAATTGTCTGTGCTTAACCTGATACAGTTTAAATGTCCATGGGGCTGAGGCTCAGGGTGGATTTATATCTAAGGTGCTGTTGCAACAACCAAGGTATTTGGATGTGACTCATCCTGAGAGAGTCTCCACAGGGAGTCAGGGGTGATCAGGATATGAGGGGACTGTTAATCCTCCTCCCTTGGGGCTTCAGAAGATGACATAAGAAACAATGAATATTCTCTTGGTTTTTTTCACCCAAGGGTCTGACCCTTTGCCTCATGCAAATTGTCAGGACAGACACACCAGAATTACAGGAGGAACATCCTGATATGTAAGTATGTTACCCACATGGTGTTTAAATCTTTGCAGCTAACTTGAGCTCACCTTTCAGACAGTGGACTCATGTAATAATAATAAAAAAAAGGTGTGGGGTGGTTTTTTGGGGTTTTTTCTTTTTTGGTTTTTTTTTGGTTTTGGTTTGATTTTCTTTGGATACATTATTAATATTAAATTATTATGGAAGTAAAATATTTCCCTTGTGGCTCTGAGCTTTGTGTTTGAAGGTAAATAAAGGCTTATTTTGGTTTTAGGGGTTTTGAAGATCTCAAGACTCTCCTGGGTATATGAAAAGGGGTATTTTTGCTCCTCTGTTCCAAGTTCAACTCATTATTTTCAAAAGTAAACCAAACTCATATCAAAACATGTAATTCCTGCCACTTAAACTTTCTTAATTAGGAATATGCTGTCTGTTTAATCTTGGCTTGGTCTGCTAGGGTGACATTTAATGATTTGTCAGTAATCTGGGGTTCTTTGGTGTCGATGGCTCTAACTACAACATTCAGCAGTTAGAGTTCAGCTGAATCTGGACTGTATTTAACCATTTGTTTAGTATTTATCTCAGAATTGGGAAAGTTGTGGGTGCTGGACACAGTCACATTTCTGTTGCAGAATCACAGGATGGATTTTATTTGTCTGTGCTAAATATAAATCAACTTTCAAATTTCATCTTGGTACTGAACTACTGTCACAGTTTCCTGATACCTCCCTCTGAACTTGTTCAGAAATAACATATTTATGCTAATGGTGGAAAAAACCCCACAAAAACAAACCACTGGGGACAAAGCCTTAAACTGGTGTGTGCAGAAGGGATGATAAATAATATATAGCATTTGTTAAAATTCAAATGAGGTACTTGCAAGGGTTTGAAGGATACAAACCTCCTGGAATTGCCACAGCATCACATGGAAATCTTACCACAGGAAAAACTGAACTTCTTTTGAATGTATGCTTCATTTTGCAGTTAATATTCCTCCTTCTTTCGCTGCCTCTGGTGTGGAAAGTGGAGCAAGATAAAAGGCAGGTGCCACCAGATCATGAACCTACTGTTGAGAAGCAAGGGAGTCCTCTTGGCATGGAGAACTTCACTCAAGAAATGAAGATAAATTAGCTGCTTTTGGTTGTAATTGCTGTGATTCAGAATTACTGGGCAAACAGAATTTATTTTCCACATGTGGCTTCCTCTTGTTTGAAGCCAATGGTTTCAAAGTAATTTTACCAGGGACCTGGCTTTTTTTACCAGTGTACCCAAGCTCCTTGGCTTGGGTACACTGACAGCAAAATTACTTCATTTGCTCCCAGATTTGTCACTTGTACATGTCTGTTAATCCTGGAATTTTCTTGACTGGTTAAGATATATTGCTTATGTTCTTCTGTAATATTTTAAATAGACTGTAATTTTTACAGTATTTTCTTAATCTCTACCTATCCACTGTTTGCATTTGATCTCCAGGTTAAAATCAAGGAGTACACTTGGGAGTGTGCTCTGGAAATGGGTCCTTGTGCTGAAAAATCTTGGGATTTGCACGTGAACTGCAGAGCTGGTGAAACATCTTGAAAACAGAGGCCAGGAGGCTGGAGTGTTGCTGCATGCAGCTCTTTTATTGTCATTTGTCTTTACAGAAATGTGAAGCATCTTCACAATACTTGTACAAAAACATCTCTGGGGAGCTGGCTGCAGTGCATCCCAGCAGGACAGGGCCCAGGGATGGGGCTCCAGGGTGGGAAAAGGTGGGAGTTTTATTGGCCTTTGCTGGTAAAAAAAAAAATATATATATATATATACCCATGCACGAGCTGGCCTTGAGAGATGATGGGCCTGTGACTCAGGGGGAGTAAGAATGTCATGGTCTATATAGTCTGAAGTAAAAAGGGGTGTTAACAGGAAATAAATCTAGTCCTAGCATTTATTTTTTTTGCATTTGATTTTCCTTTAATGCATTGAGAGATGGATTTAGTCCATACTGAGCAAAGGAAACTGTTAGTGGACACGTACCATGCGATGCAGCCAGATGCTGGTAAACCTGAACCCATCACAGCCCTCCTTGTTTCTGCATCCCCCAGGGCCTGTCACACCTCTGAGCTGCAATATAACCCTTTCCTACTGAAAAAAACCCCTATTTTTTCTAAGTTTCTCATAGCCACTGTGGCAATAGCCCCTGTTTTCCTCTTCCCACCCCCTGGGAAGTGCAGGACAGGGGCTGGACCAGGCTGGCCTCAGCCTCAGGCACTGTGCCCCTTCCCAGCCAGCCCTTTGAAAAGCAGAAACTCTTTGTGATGCATCAACATTCCCAGGACCATTAAAAAAATAAAATACTTTTGTTTTTTTACATTAGTATTGTAACTGAGGCTAAGGAATTAGAAAAATTAAACTTTTTGTTGTTGTTGTTTTTAGACTTGCATTGACCACAGGTAAGTATCTACAGTATTTATTTCAACATTCCCTCAGAATGTCTGCTATAAATGTACACCATAGAAAGAATGTATGCAAAACGCCAGGGGTTTATACACATACCTTCCTTTTTAAATACAGAGATTTATACATTAACCAAACAGAAGCATTGTCAAAATGCAGTCATACCAAGGGTGGTTATTTTCATAGGCTCATGAACCACATACAATCTATAGTTCTTTTGGTATGTGGGCTCCCTCCTCTGATTCATTATCTCCCTGAATTACAGGTCAATAACAATTCAGAGTGCCCAGAGGTACCTAAAGCTGGCACCTGGTGGCACAAGGACCCCTTCAGTCTCAGCAGCCCCAGGGGTGGTGGCATTTGGCACGGGCTGGGTGGGATCAGCTGAAAAATACAGCACCCCAGGAGCTCTGTATCCCCCCAGCAGCCAGTCAGGTGAAAATAAAGACAAAAATAAATAGTAAACCCCTCTGTTCTGTGTTCACACACGTCCAGAGACAACAGCCACACTGCTTGAGGGGTTGGTGGGTTTGTCTTTAAACTTGTAATACTGCTTTGTTCCACTCGCCCTTGAAAGACTGGAATAGTCCCCTTGGAAGATCCCTGGGGATGGGGAAAGAAAAAAAAACCAACCAAACCAAAACCATCTGCTGGAATGTAGGCAATTAGATATATTAACACTGAAGGAGGCATCTTGAGACATGAACTCAGGCCCAGCGTGTGCTTTTGTGCTTAACTGCACCCACTTTTTAGCCTGCAAGGTTTATTCTTTCTGCCTTTTAGGTGATGTTTGTGGCATGATATGTTACAAATGGAATGAAATAAAACTTATATATGCCTACCAAAGAGATATTTAATTAGTAATTAAAAACAACCCCCAAAAAGCAACATTTGGGTCTGTCTGTGCCCACATCTAAGCACAGCAGAAGGGTCAGGCTCTTGGCTTTAACCTGCAGCTCTTCTGCAAGCCAGTGATGAGTGTTGGCTGATGGAGCCCAGAGCAGGTCACCCAGGGCCTCATGGCCAGGAAAAAAGAAAAAAAAAAAAAGACAATAAAACCTAAAACCAACCCCCAACTCCATTGAGGCACAGAAGGTCTTGCTCACCACCTTCTTGAGGCAATGCCTGTCTCAGTGCGGGTCCTACACTGGGCACCCTCACACACACAATTCTGCTTCTTATCCCATAGGCTGGGACTGCCCCACAACATCCACTGTTTAAAAATGCAATTTTTAAGCAGGGTTTGGTTTGGTTGGTTTTTGTTTTTTTTCCCTTTGTAAACAGTTGTACTGGGGGCGGAGGGGGGAGGGTTAATGGGGAACAAATGGCAAATGTTAATGGCACAAAAAAAAAAAACCCAACCATTCATCTGGCAGTGAGTCCAGGATGGCTGCTGGGGTTTGGTGGTGCTGTTGTGCTTTACAGGCTTCTCGTTTTAGGAAAAAAAAACACCATATATATATATTTA